>CAJNJA010006794.1:0-15442 GCA_905231915.1 Symbiodinium necroappetens
AAACCATAACCCTAAACCGCAAACCCCTAAACCCTAAACCCTAAACCCTAAACCCTAAACCCTAACCCTAAACCCCTAAACCCTAAACCCTAAACCCCTAAACCAAAAACCCTAAACCATAACCCTAAACCCTAAACCCTAAACCCCTAAACCAAAAACCAAAAACCCTAAACCCAAAGCTCTCAGGACGAGAGGCTCCTTGGCGGTGGTCTCCTCTTTCGTTGGGCCCTGGCACCTTGACTGATACCAAACTCCCGGCACACCTAAGTTAATGTAGCGGCCTTTTTTTTCAGGGGTGATTTGCACAAAATCACCTAGGGAAGACTAGTCGTAGTACTAGAAATTTCAGGCCTCTCTATTTTGGGCTAGGTTAGGGCTTGGGACTGTACAGCCCCGGGCTTTGCTTCAGCCGAAGCACGGATCGCCAAGACGGGCCCAGGAATGGAGGCGCGCGAGGAAACCTCTAGAGAGGAGACTAGTAGGTACTATAGGGATCTTCAATCATTAGAACAAGGCTTTGGGGTATAATCGACTATGTTTATAGAAGGAGCCTCCCAAATAGTATTGGTATGTATCTAGGCCCCTATACTACATGATTTGAGGGTTCTACAAACTAGAAGGGTTCAGGGAGGTTCGTTCTGCAAAAAATTGCTGTAAGGATTCCTATAAGGTTCACGACATGGGACACTAGATGAATTTAGGGTTAGGGTGTAGCTTTTTTGGGTCTAAGGTTACGGCGGCTTCGAAGTTATGAATAGATTCTCGGAGGCTTCCGGGTTTCGAGTTTAGCGTGTAGTTTAGGGCTTCAAGCTCCATGTGTAATGTAGGCTATGAAACCAGTGACTTGTGTGTTTTGTCGGAGGTTACCAGCATGTATAGGTGAGAAACTTCTTTTCACTTCCTACACCCGAAACCTAAAACCCTAAGCCCTAAACCCTAAAGCCCTAAACCGCATAAGCCCCAAAACACTGCAGCCCCGAACCCTTCCACTCCTGACTTGAGACTCATCATCTTCGGGTCAGGATTAGGAGCTCTATGGGAGGGTGACGGGTGGCGAGCGCCTCTGAAAGCTGCAAGGTGCAGAGCTCAGGGCGTTTAGGGTTTACCTCCTGGACCCTTAAGAACCTCCCTTTTTAGGGTTCCTTATTATGATTTCCTTACATAAGTTCTTAAAAAGGTAGGTTCTTTGGGGTCTAGGTAGGGCTTAGGGTTTACAGCTTAGGGTGTAAGGATTTGGCGGTCTCATTTCTAGTTTCAGAGGATCGGGGCTTACAGGCTTTAAGAAGACACGGACAAAAGCCCCTGAGCTGGAGACCCACAACGCCTCGATCCTATAGGCCCCTGGACCCTAGTCTTGGGGCCTGGTAGATGCTAGAATCTAGAATCGCCATGAATAACAGCCATATTTAAGGAACCCAAAGAAATGCCTTGATTACTTATTCCGACCTCCACATTGGATGTAAAACTTAGTTGCTGAGTTCATCAGCACAAAAAAGTGTACACTTTCAGTTCTATAAGGGATCATCTTGTCCCAAAAGTTTAAAGTGTACTCATTCAGCTACTGAGGAAAAAAAGACACCAAACCCTGGACCGCCTCGGGCCAGGTCGTTCTTGCCCGACGCACGGAAGCGGATCTTCACCCAGAGGCGGCCCTCTTCCTTGGAGCTCCGACGCGTGCTTCTTCGCTTTTGCTGTGATGACCGGTGGTGTCTTACTTGTTCAGGCCTTCAAGGTGTTTACGGTTTAGGATTCAAGGTTTTACCATGCCCTAAACCCTAAACCCCTAAACCCCGAAACCGTTTAAACCGTGTTTACTTCTCAGGTCTTGGGCCGAGGGATTGCTGCTTTGAGGCGTCAGACTGCGAGGTCTTTGGCCTCGGCCGAGAAGCATCATGCTGCATGCGCTGGTACTAGGCCTAAGCCCTACACCCTACAACCCTGAACCGTGGCTCCCCAAACCATAAGTCAGACTTTACAAACTCATTAAACCCTAAAACCTAAACCGTTTATTCTTCAGGATGACGCGGCTTCTTGTGCTTGTGGAATCAGGGGATGAAAGTGGTGAGGTTTGGGAGGTGCTGTTGAGGACAGGCTGGTCCTTCAAAACCCTGTGCAGCTTGGGCGGCGGCAGTGTTTGCTGCTTCATGGCCCCGAGCATGTGGTGTTGAGCTGTTCGTGACTGTTGAATTTGGCTTGTTATCTCTGCTTGGGGTTTAGGGTTTAGGGTTTAGGATTTAGGATCTAGGGTTCAGGGGGGTTGACAAGTGTGCAGTCTTAGGATCCACGTAGAAAACAAGCTGTCTACAGGACCAAAAACTCATGCAAACTCCAGAATTATGCTTACGCGCATCTGTATCTTCTGTAGCACGAGCAGTGCAAATTTACAATGCCATGCAGAATTCAGAAAGAGTAGTTGCCAATACTACTCAGTACGAACAGCTTATATCGACACATACGACTTGTATAGAGCAACTGCATCGAAGCCATAGGAGCAAGGCAACTAATCCGGAGTCCTTCATGCTGAGAGCAAATGTTAGGGGAAGTTTTGAAAGACAAATCTGTAAAGATTATCAGGGGATTCTATAATCGTATTCTGTCAATCGTACGTCCGAGACACCGCGGCGGCTTTCCCCAGCTCTCGCAGGAGGCTCTGTTCAACGCCGCGGTGCAACACTCGACAGCTCCTGTGACAGGCTAAAGCCAACAATAAACTAGTTTATGCTGGTCTGCCAGGTCAAGATCATGACAGCCGTGCTGCTGCTCTACCCGGCACTCCGAGCTTTTATGACTCTGCTGGGTGGGACTGCTATTGATGCTTATTTTTGTAAATATATATATATATAAGTAAGACTATCGAGGCCGGCAAGGCTCGTGTGGGGTGCCATGGTGCTGCTTCAGTGGCAACTGCATTAGAATTGTCGCAAAGCTAGTCAGACCATCAGCTTTGGAATGCGAGTGTCTCGGGGATGCTGGAGGTTCATGCCCTCACCCCCAACTCTCGCAACACCTCCTCTGTTGCAGATGATGCTACTGTTCATGATGGTGATGCTGAGTCATCACCATGATAATGATGAGCATCATCATCATCATCATCAGCATCATGAGGCTGATCTCCCAACCCCAGCACGTCCCAGAAGCCTACCGGTTGGCCTTGGTTCAGGACAGCTCAACCCACCACTCTTCAACCCAAACACCCCAAACTGGGGATTGTCGGCACTCTGCGGCTGATGCACAAAAGTTGAGGCCGAGGGACAGCGCCAGGCAGTCGAGGATGAGGACGCCATCTCCGCGGGTGCAGAAAGCCGCAGCCACAAGACCATAATCTCCGAACTTGTCCGCCACCTGTAGCAATCGAGGGTTAAGGTCGAGGGCTTTGTGCTTATATAACCCTAAACCCTAAGCCCAGGCTTGATGGCTGAGGGTGGGGCTTTCAAGTAAAGGTTACATTCGACTCCTGAGGTTTTGAACTCGATGTGCTATACCGGTATCTACTGAACTTGGCCAGTCCAGTTCCCGTCTTGTTGGTTGCTTTGTTTCAATATATGCATTGTGTGAGTATTACTATACGCTCTCTGCTAAGCGTACAACCCCAAGACGAGAAACTACATTCGACAGAACAAGTAAGGGCGATACAACTCCGGGTTGAAAGGCTCCGAGTCTCCTACTCGAAACTCTATACGAAGGAGATGGGAGGACGAGACTGTTCATTCTATGTGGGCCGTGCAATTCCACATGAACATAAGGATCTCAGAGTGAAGGTTACTTGCTTGTACCTGGCAAGAGAAGCTGCTGAAGCTGCGGCTTGTCCGCAATAGATTCCCTATACTGCATGGTGTATGCTTTGCTGCTTCTAGTTTCTTCCTGGCCAAGCCTGATCTCGAATGCTCGGAACCGAATGCAGCGATGGCGACATATGTAGAAAGCCATGTGAAAACACCTTGTGGGAAAGCACATTGCTCGCATTCCCTTCCTGCGCAACGGCTTGTTGCTTGCAAAGCACCGCTTTGTTCCTGAAACCCATTATAGATCCCTTGAAAAGGACCCTTACAGGAACCACAAAAGGACCGCTATGCTACCACTGTCAGCGACCCTTCGCCTGGGCGGTGAGGACGAAATGCTCATCGGAGGAACACCACGACCTGTCTCTGGCCGGGAGTGCCTATGGCCTCATAAACGGGCTAAGGTAGAACCTTAAATTAGAATAGGGTTTTGGGGCAATTATACTCTAGTTATAATAAGGATCAAGTAATTATTCAGCCGTTTATACTAAGGGATTTGGGGTGGGGCCTCTAAAGTTGGCCTAGGGTTAAGGGATTCAGGGTTGGACTCGAATTCCAGCAGTCGATGATGGTGTATCTGATATTCAGAAAGTCCTGCCCAGAGCCAAATCACTTAATTACATACATAAGTGCCCGCACAAACCCGTAGAGACCACTTAACTACATAGTCGGTGACGAAACGAGTGCATGGTTATGTAGGGCCCGAAGACTAGGTTGCCTCTTAAAATCCTTTGACCAAGATTCGTAAATATTCGTAAATAAGATGCGAGCCCGACATATACAAATTGCCAGAGGCCTAGGTATATAACTACCTGTGTAGGGAATAGAACTTTCAGCGAGTACTCGCCTCAACATCAGCGAAGCGAAAGGATTCATCGCATCGAAGCATCAATTAGATGGCGGTTTATCGCATAAGGCCCAGAACTAGGGCGATAGGGCTTAGGAATAAGGGGGTTTAGGGCTTATAGGGTTTAGGATTTGGGGTTTGAGGGCCCAGAGGTAGGGCGCAAGGCCCGAAGCGCTGGCATTACCACCAGCTTCAGCTGAGTGACCTCACCTGCTGCTCACTGAAGCGCATCTGGGTGGTGTTGAACTGGTTGGTTCCTTGCTTGGGTTTGTATAGGGTTTAGGGTTAGGGTCTAGGGACTAGGCGGTTCTTATAGCAGCTTGTGACACCCGTGTTTCAAGAAAGTACAGACTTCCATTAATACAACACGCATGGGGAAGATTCAGCTAACATGTGCCGAAAACCGTACAGCACCTAGACCTAGACCTAGAATATGCTATACTGCTTGTGGGAAGAGTCATCCCAGGAAGAAAAGACTGCAACCCTAAACCCTAAACCCTAAAATGGAGAAGATCCTTTTCTTCGCTGCCCAAATCCAGCGGTTTTGCAACTTTCCGGGTTCCGGGTGTGGTTCGACAGTATTACTATCACTACTATTACTATTGTTTCTATTATTGCTATCATTATCATTGTTACTATTATTATCATTATCATCACTATTATTATTTTTTGTTAGTATTGTTATTATTAGTTATTATTAGTATTCATATTATTTTTAGTTCATCTTGATCCAAGGCTCGCATGGAGATCTGACTGACCCGATTCAAGTCGTCCTCGCGGGGCTCTCGGATGTCAATGCGAACCTGTCCGAGGAACAGAAGCTGAGCTCAGGGCTAAGGGTTTTTTGGGCTTCGAGTTTAGGGGTTTAGGGTTTAGTAGTTTAAGGCTTTAGGGGTTTAGGGTTTAGGAGTCAGTGCAGTTGAAAGTGGACACGTGATCTCTGACCAGTCGAACCCGCCGTCGCTGTGCGAACTGAACTCGCAATTATCACTATGGCAGCCCGATGACTGAGAATGAGCAAGGCTTCGGGGTATATTGTGCGAAACTCTATAAGGACTACAAGGGGGCATTACCGCTCAATATTCCTCATACCATTTTTCACAAAAACGGTATAAAGACTGCAACAGGACATTACCTCTCAATATTCCTCGTATCACATGCGTGAGCCCTTTGGTGTCGAGAAACTCATTCCTTCACCGCAACTACCAGACGTATGGCCCTGAAACCTCCTGGTCCATGATGCAAACTCAAAAGATCCTCATCCGATCGCAACCCGTCCCAGAGTTCAGGGCCTGTCAAGCCGAAGTCGAAACGATTTCTCGAAACCTGTAACTTCGATGTCGATATCTGGAGGACTTATATACTCATTCTTTTCACCCGCCTGCCCGGCTAGTATTGTAAAAGAAACCTTGACTGCCGTGTCCAACCACATCGTGCTGAAGGATGTTGGCGGTGTGCCAGGCTTCAGGAATTGCAACCTTCCAATCTCCCCTAAACCCTATCCATAGCCCTAAGCCCTAAGCCCTAGGCCCTAAAAGCCCTAAAGTAGTGAAGCTGCCCAGTGCCTCCAGAGACGCTACAAAGGACTGCAAGGAGGAATGCCGATCCTGACTCCATATGGGAGTTTCCGAACACAAGGGGTACCCTCTTTCGGGGTCCTTATAATAAGGATCCTCCTATTTAAGGTACTATATTAGGGTCCCCTATTCTGGGAAACCCCCCTAAACCCTAAACCCTAAACCCTAAAATATTAGTGTCGGTTCGGGATTTGAGAGAGCTCGGGCCGTGGAGTCGAAGAGATAGGAATTTGGGATTGGGAGGGTAACGTTTGAATTTAAGGCTTGGGGTTTAGGGTTTAGGGGGCTTGGGGAAAGTTTAGGGATTGAAGCTTTCGGGGATTCAGGCCTTGCAACTTGTTGCGCCCAGGAAGGCAGTACTGTTGATGATATAAATCCTGCATGACCTTAAGGACCCTAAACTATGGGAATTATGACCTATTCCTTATTATGGGTGATGCAGGATTTACTTAGGGGCTGAGTACCCGAGCCAAAAAAGGTTAACCTTTTAGATTATAGTAGGATATATAAGCCCCCAAAAAGGTTAAAGGTTACGTACTCAGCCCCTAAGTTTATATCATCAACCGTAGTATTCAAAGAAGTCGATTTTTGGAAGCAGGAAGTGCTTTTCCACCTCATTTCGATGAGCTTGGCCTTTGGCAGCTCCATCCCTAAATTAGGGCTTTAGGGGCTTAGGGGTTTAGGGGTCTAGGGGTTTAGGGGTTTAGAGGTTTGGGGATTTAGGGGTTTAGGGTTTTAGGGTTTTAGGGTTTTGGGTTTAGGGAGGTTTAGGGTTTAGGGTTTCGGGAGCCTTGTCGGGAAGTGAAGCCGCAACACTGATTGAACTGGGGGTTTAGGGTTTCGGGCTTACGGTTTAGGGTTTGAGGTGTTCTCCGATTCTCGGCAAAAAGCTGTGAATGAACTCGCATCCATCAAACAAGATTGCCCAGAAAACATGATCTGGGCAACCGCGAATCTAAACCTGAACCCTAAAACCCCTAACCCTAAACCCTGAAACCCTTAACCCAAAACCCTGAAACCCTTAACCCAAAACCCTGAAACCCTTAACCCTAAACCGTCCAACCGTAAAACCCTAAACCCTAAACCCAGTCCTTTTCAGCACGGCGAGCCGCATTGTTGCGGTACAACTCCTGGGCATTGGGACAAATCTTCTGAAACTTCACGGGTTTGGGGCTTAGGGCATAGGGTTTATAGATTTTATAGGGCTTAGGGTTCATAGGTTATAGGTTATAGGGTTATAGGGTTGTAGGGTTATAGGGCTTAGGGTTTAGTGTTTAGGGTAGGGAAGGTTTCGTATTCGGCTTTGAGAGATATGGAGGTTTCGCAAGATGCAGCTATTTGGTAAGGGTGTCGGCGGATGCACTGCAAAGAGGCAACGGACGACGGCCTGGGGTTCAGCACCCTGCTTCACAAAATGCCGCAGCGAATTGTGCATGAATCACGGCATGAATTGAATGAGTTTCCATGAATCACAAGACAAGCAGCCTTGGAAAAAGGAAGTTAGTCCAATGATATGGGTCGCAGTATGTATGATTAGTTTGAGAATGATCAAAGTCAAGCTGTGAAGTCATACGAGCTACCGAATGAAGGAGTTGGGTTCCCTGAGTTTGCAGTCCAGCTTGCGTCGGTGTGGATCGACAATCCCGGGCAACCTCACATCGGGAGTCCCAGCAAACTCGCACTGAGACTTGTACTCTCCGACGTAGTTGGTGCAAAGAAAACCATCAGCCTTCCAAAATCGGAGACATGGTGGGGCCAATCGCCCTTAACAGGAACAACCCCCTGCAAAAAAATATTCCCAAGCCCACACTAGTTACTCGAAGTACCTGTTACAGTAGCCCTAAACCCTAAACCCCACGACATTACGAGGAACTGCCCGGCGTCTGTGCGTCGCGCATCCTCTTTCGTAGGGGCCCTTCCGACAAACGAATCCAAGACCTGAGCACTTGCGGTTTAGGGTTTAGGATTTAGGGTCGAGGGTTTCGGGTTTAGGGTGTAAAGAGGAGAAGGGCGTTGAGGGTTTAGGGCTTAGGTGGTTTAGGGTTTGCGGCTGTTCGGGGGTTGAGCGCTCAGGTGGCTTCTAGGCTTAAGACCATGATACATCAGTTCACAATTTTGGGACAGCATTTTCAAGTCCCGAAGCCTGAAAAAGTCAAGCCCTAAACCATCGAAGCCTAAGGCCCCACCGACATGAAGGTGGGTTAGGGTTTAGGGGTTTAAGGTTCCTTATCATGAAACCCCGGTATAAGCCCTGAAACAAATGGGCTATACAGGTAAACCTTGAAAACCTACACCCTAATCTCTGACCCGACAAGAAGGCCTACACCCGACACACCAAGAACCCGTTTAGCCAAAGAACAACTTCTCATGCAAGGGGCCCACCAATGCTGGAGAGCCTGCGAGTACGTTGCGGGGTCTCCTCTGCCGAACTAACCGCAGTTCAGGTTGAAGGGCTTAAGGGGTACTATCACCACAAAAGTGCTTTAGGGGCTTGAGGAGTTTAACTTTTTTACTTTAAATTATTATTTGTATTATTCTCATTATTAAATTAGTATTGCTATTAGTATAATTATTGCCATTATTATGAGTATTGCTATCATTAAATTATCATTATCATTATTACTATTACGGTTATTATTATTAGTATTTTAAAAGGGGGTTGGTTTGCTTTAGGGCGATACTGGTTTTTTGCAGGGCTCGGGCTTTTAGGGCTTCGGGTGAGGGCTTCGTTTCACGCCTCGCGGCTGTAGGGTCCTAGGATTTTGGTGCTTGGTGGTCGCAATGGAAGGGTTTAGGGTTGGGGTTTAGTGCTTGGGGCTTGGGGTTTATCGGACCTCAAGACCTTTTGTCTGATGGAGAGCCATCCTCACAGACTCGGAAGCCTGCGCCCAAACCAGGACCCTTCAAACCGATGTTTGGAGGGCTTGCCCCATCCCAGCTCCTGGAACATGGATGGTATAGACCAAGGGCACACACCGGTGCACATCGGCTATCTCCTGAGCAAGCTATCTCGGAAGCGGTGACAAGGCTTAACTGACCCTAAACCCTAAACCCTAACTAACGATGACATTCTAATGACCGGAGACACCCGGCCCCGAATACTTCCCGATACCATGGGTACATTGAAGACGGAACTGGAAAGCGCAGCGGGAATGTCAGTGCTTGGCATGGCGTCGTGCCTCCGATCCAGCACAAACATACATGGAATCCCTCTCAGGTACATTCTTCAGGGCACAATGCTTAAACAAACTAAAGGAGTTAATGGTGTGGACAGGTTGCAAAGCTGTTGTCGTCAACGAAGACGAACCTTGCAGGGCTTGACTATGCAAACAAGCGGAGAGGTGGAGAGGTATGCCGCCGTACGTAGCCACGGGAGGTTGAACCTTAAGTTGCAGGCTTTTGCAATGTGAGCTTCATGAGTGTACCCTAGTATTCCAATTATATACAGAATGGTTGTACACTGAAAAAGGGGTATATGACCCCAACTGCAAGAGCGTCAAAGTATTATACCTGATTCTTCCGAAGTTTATGCTAGCATCCTGGAACTTCCTGCATAGTGGACATCCCCCCTTGTCTAAATCCTGTAGTAACGTACCTTTTGACGTGTCAATGCCACATAAACTGCAAGTGCTTCAATTCCACGTGGTGATTCGCCTACTACTACTACTACTACTACATCATCATCATCATCATCATCAGACCTTCCGATAAGCAGAACACCCCGACCTCATGACCAAGAACTAAGCACGCTCCCGCAATTCCCCGGTTCATGCAGTTAAGCCCTCTCTCGATTCAGGGCTCCGGGTTTGGTGTCAGGGTACGGAACGAGACAAACTGAAACACAAACGACAAGGCCGGCTTGTAGCAACAACGCTCCAAGATACCTATCGTCTCCAACAAATATTATTATAGATCCTATGAGGAAGCCCCCAAAGAGGAACTGCGGTGGAGAATATAGGTAGCCTTGAACCCTGGATCAAAGATCGAAAATCCGACTCAATCAACAGCAGACCCGGATGCATACATGCAAAGCTGCTAAGTTCGACAAATACCCCTAAACCCCGCAAACTCCTATAAACCCCCCTAAATACCCCCTATAAAGCTTACGAGCCCTGACATGCTCCATTGAGCCGAGCTACGCCTCCAGGGGAAGGTCCAAGGCTTCGGAGAGCCGGCGGAGGCTCTCCGGCTTCGCGCCAGGGTGCACCTCCAACTCGAACTAAGGTGTACCCATAGGCTCCACAGTAGTTCCTTTTTGTGGTTCATGTTTGGGATCCTATAGGGTCACCTCCGACTCGAACTAAGGATCATAGGGTTTAGGGTTTAGGGTTTTTTCTTGAAGGTTTAGGGTTCAGGGTTCAGGGTTTAGAAGTTTAGGGTTTAGGGTTTAGGGTGTAAGGGTATGAAGTACTGTTGATGATATAAATCCTGCATTACGTTAAGGACCCTAAACTATGGGAATTCTGGTTTCTTCCTTATGATGGGTAATGCAGGATTTATATCATCAACCGTAGGTTTAGGGTTTTAGGGTTTAACGGTCCCTTTTTAGGGTTGAGGGTTTAGGGTGAACTTAATCAGGGTTCCTTTTTCCGGGCTCCTTGAAGGGATCTATAAGGGTTTCAATAGGGTTTCAAAAAGGATAAGGTTAGTTCTCTAAACTTTCGGTCCCCAAATGCTGCGGCACCCCTCTAAAGTTTACCAAAAAGAGACCCTAATTTAGACACCTACCCATATGAGCTCTGATGATTGTAGTGTAGAGGGTTCCGATGAGGGTTCCCAAAACGGGGTCCAGGAGGGATACTAGAAGGGTTTTGTATATCTAGTTCGGGTTGATTTAGGATGTACCTCTACGTACCCCCCAGGGTCCAAGATGTACAGGAGTTCGATGGGATTGCATAAGTTTTTTGTTGGGCCGATTGAACACAACTGTGCGATCAATTTTGAAGAGGGCATACTGATTTCAGGTTTAAAGACCTTTGGGCTGTTGGGTTCTGGGTTTGCGCTTCTGCATTGGATTTAGGACTGGCTGCGGGGTGTGGATTTGAGAGGTGGGGTTTCGGTTATGGAAAACGGGAATCTGCCATCAAGATCTTTCACTAGTTCCTGCGCGGAGGCGCACGAAGCAATCTGATATTTTGCTTGCATAGGTTTTTTACAAAGACTTTCTCATGCTCGCTTCTTCAAACCCAGGAAGACGAATCAACCAAGAGCACCCTTGACACCCTAAACTGGCCACCCGAATCCGCCCAACACAATCCAGATCCTTAAACTCATATATCGTGCGAAAGTACCAATAGCCCAGTAGTCCATAATCTAGGAGACATGATCATTAGAAGAAACTTTTTGTGGTATATGATGGTATACTCATAATTATTATAAGGAGCCCTCAGGAATACTGTTGGTAACCACCAAGGCGTGTATGTCGTCCTGCTTAGTCGCCGGTTCATGAACCACGGCCCACCTCGGTGGCCACCACCTCCGCATCCGTGGGAAGCAGGGTTAGGAAGCGTAGGATTTAGACGTGAATGCTTCAGGGTAAGAGTGTCGGTGCGCTATAAGGCTTAAATACTATTAGGGGCTGTACTGTGGCTACAGTGTGTGTGGGGCTTTGGGGCGTGTCGGCTGCATCCATCAAATCCAAGCTTCGATGAAGGAGTCCAGGGATCATTCACGGACCCAGCCCTGACTCCCCGAAACTACGAGAAGAGCAGAGTGTCAAGTCTTCAATCAAGGCCATCAATATGAGTTGTTCTAGGGATTCTAGGCCTTCAACATTGGCAGCACAAGCTCTGTATGTGACGGCTACTGCGAGCATCACACAGGTGCAAGCTAGTCGAGATATCTGCGCAATTCCTCAGCATACCCTGCATCGCCAAACCACATACGATTACCACCACCGCTGCCGCCACCACCAGCACCAGCACCAGCAAATCCGACAACTCCGGACCACAGGTGCTGCCACTAGCTACCTTCGTTGCCCTGTTCTGGCGGAAGTTCCACTAGGAACCGCTATGATCCGGGAACCGCGCTGCGCCTGATCCCACGTCAGCGCACACTCAGCGGCGCGCTCCTTCGCAGGTTGGTGCGCCAAGGATGCTCGAACCGACAGAACCCAACTTGCCAGACGTGGAGGGAGGGAGAGAGAGAGAGAGAGAGAGACAAAGAGAGTCGCGATATGTTGCGATCGCTTTCATCGCAGCATCCTGTTGTCCTACATCCTCAGCCTGGAAGGCATGCCAGTGTGGGCCCTTGCTGGGGTTCCGGTTTTTCCGTGGTGCGCAGGGACCACGAGTTCTCACATAGAGACGAGATAGGAAAGGGAAGGTAGCGATGGACAACCGTCATCCTCATCGTCGTGGCCATCATTACGGACACCAGGCAACATCCCATCCCTGTCGTCGTCGTCATCATCATGACATCAACATCAGAACCAACATCACCACCGTCATACAAAGAGAGGAATCCTTCCAAACAGCGGGCATCCTGCAGCCAAAAAGCCGAGGCCTAGAACCGGAAGCCCGTAACCAAAACTCCACGGCCCGAAAATCAAAAACCCAAAAAGGGTTCTTTCGGGCTTAGGGTTTCGGGGTTGAGGGGTCGCGAGGGTATATAGGCCTTAAACACCCACAGCCCCCATCCACCCCGATATACTCCCCCTAAACCCTAAACCGCTAAACCCCTAAGATCGCGTCCTTAAAAAGCCTCTCGATCTGCTCAGAGGAGGAATTCCGGGAGGCCAAGCAAACGAGTCGACCCGACCGTTGGAGCTCAGACAGCTTCCTGAAAGGCGTTTCGGGGTTTAGGGTTAAGGTTTTAGGGTTTTGAGGTTTAGGGTTTAGGGTTTAAGGTTTTGGGTTTAGGGTTTCGGGCCGTTTAGGATCCTTAATTTAGGGCTTATTGCTATTCGGCTTAGAGGCTGCAGGTTTAGGGCTTGCTGCTTAGGCTCGGGTTTGTCGTGTCTAAGCCCTAAACCACTAAACCCTTCATGGCCCTTCATAAATATCAGTATCAGGGCTTGGGGCTTTGGGGCTTTAGGGTTTTGGTTTTCCCTAGACCCTTTACCCGAAACCCTAGACCCCAAACCCGAAACCCTAAGCCCTAAACCCGAAACCCAAAGCCCTCAACCCTCAACCCCTAAGCCTCCGGAACCCTGAACTGGGGCATCCTCTGCAGCTCCAGGTAGGGTCCAGAGATTTCCACCTGCAGGCCCTCCTCCGAGATGGCTCCCTCCCAGAGAGTGTAGTCACCTCAAGTTGGGGGGATGAGGGTGTTTGCTTTTGTGTGTGTGTGTGTGTGTTTGTTTGTTTGTTTGTCGGTCCTTTTTTAGGGGTTTAGGAGAGTTTTAGGGTTTGGGTGTTGGGTTGAGGGTGTAGGGTGGCGGGTGTAGGTCGATGGGGTGTGTAAGTTAGATAAGAGGAGTCACCTCGGGTTTGGGGGGGTAAGTAGCCTGAGCCTTGTAACCACCTCATGTCAGGATTCCGGGCGCAAATCTGTCGGATTCAGGGTCAACCTCTGCATTGAACGATTCCGTTTGCTGTGTATTTATATAAGGGTTTAGGGTTTAGTTTGTGGGTTAAGGTTTAGGGTTTAGGGGTTAAGGTTTAGGGTTTAACGGTTCAGGGTTAGAAGGGGTTAGGGGTTTAGTTTGTGGGTTAAGGTTTAGGGTTGAGGGGTTAAGGTTTAGGGTTTAACGGTTCAGGGTTAGAAGGGGTTAGGGGTTTAGGGTTTAGGGCGGGTTAAGATGTCAGGACTCAGGGAGGGATCCTGCGAGCAGCAACAGGCGACCTTCAACCCTGGTGAGAGAGGGAGGGTTTAGCGTTTAGGGTTTAGGGTTTAGGGTTAGGGTTTAGCGTTTAGGGTTTAGGGTTTAGGGTTAGGGTTTAGGGTTTAGGGTTTAGGGTTTCGGGTTTCGGGTTAGGGTTTAGGGCTGAGGTGGATATCGATTGATGTCTGAATTCTTTCGAGGCTCAAGGACACCTCAGCCTAAGCAACAAAACATAGCTTTTAACCAAACCCAAGAACCCTAAAGCCCAAATACCAAACCCATAGCCCCAAGCCCTACTAAAGCCTAAACCCTAAATTCTAAACCCTAAACCGGGACCCTAAATCCAAAACCCTAAACCGGAAACCCCGAACTCCAAACCCTAAACTCTAAACCCCCAAAGGCTCACCCAGGAACAGTCCGACACGAAGACCTTCACCTGGCTGCTCCACAGCGACGCGGCCGCACGTCGGAAGACCATGGCCTCAGCGCTTCTAAAGCTTAGGCTTATGTCGAGAAGCTTTTCGGAAGCTTAGGATGTAGAGGTTTGGGAGATTGGGGGTTTAGGATTTAGGGTTAGCATTGAAGTCAAGGTGACCAAGGCCACTGTAAGGGCAACCATGGGGCATCGTAAGGGTTACGCGGTTACAATAAGCGTTATTGCACGAGTTATTATGAGGGTTGCTGTGTTGCGCTCAAGTACTGTGGTATGACGGACACAATGCTACGCTACCAAACAACTACTGCTAGACTATGTGCAGACTGCTTTTGTCGGAGCTTCGGGCTCAGGGGTTTAAGGCTTACAGCTTAGAGGTTGGGGCTCGGGCTGACGAATTCGGATTGGGGCTATCATTGTAAGTACTACCACTACATACCCATGCATGCGGCGGGTCTCATAAGTATGGGAGCCAAAGATAGGTTGGCCGCGATTCCCGTCCTAAAAATACCGTGCATAAGGTAAAGGCACGATTAACCCTAAATTCCTATCATAAAAATGTCCGCAAAGCGATTCATGCAGAATTTTGTCCATCAGTACCCTATTAAGCAAACCTTCCTCCCAAGTTCTCAAGTGGCTTAGCGGCGCAAACGGCTGCCATGGGGTCCTCCTCCGCACAGGTGTATATCCGTTTGAGGTCGCTCCTCGGCTGCTCTTGGGTTTTAGAGCTTTGGTTTGCAGTTGCTCCAGTATTGGGCTTAATTGCGGCTCTCTGTCCCTCTCTCTCTCTCTCTCTATATGTATATATATATATATACATACATGCATATATACTGTATATGTGACCAGGGATATTTAGATGTTTATATGCTATGACCCCCCACAAAAATTAGCCAAGGGTGTTTGGGTTGCCCAGGAAGGGCTGAGAGCGTGCGGTCTCGGGACTTCTCAGGTTTGGGGCCTCAGGGTTCGGTGCTTAGCGTTCAGCTGACTATGAGGGCTTGGGGTTTCGGGGGTTAGGGGATTAGGGTTTGGGGTTTA
>CAJNJA010006795.1:0-16627 GCA_905231915.1 Symbiodinium necroappetens
TAGGGTCTATAGGGTTTAGGGCCAAGTTTAGGGGAGTTATTTCCCAAGACTCTTGACTTACATAACATGGCATACTTGTGCATACGATTAATAATTAATAATTCTGGGGTTCCATCAGTATGCTAAGTATTAAGGCCCCCTAAACCCCTAAACCCTTAAACCCTAAAACCCCTAAACCCTAAAACCCTAAAACCCTTAAACCCTAAAACCCCTAAACCCTAAACCCTATAAGGCCCCTTAGAGCATCCTTACCTACGGGATAGGGAGTCTTCGGGGGGGGATCGACGGTCCAGCTGTTGCCATCCTAAGGTGTTCGGAATGATGGGTTTAGGGTTCAGGGTTTAGGGTTCAGGGTTTAGTATGCACCTTCACGGAAATCAGCGCCCTAGAGCAATTGTTTGCGGTCTGAAGTATCACAACCCGAATTCTGGAGGCACAATGCTGCATAAACCTACTGCGAGGCTGCCTTCGAACAAACATGATGTATACATGGAAGTCACATCACGCTAAGTCCCTCGGGTACTCTGAGCGATGAGGTCAACCGCTGGCGCAGCCCTTTGCGGCGTGACTGAGTGGAAGTTTTGAAGTTTAAAGTTTTCATATGCTGATGGGGGCTATAAGGGTTTAGGGCTACTAGGGCTTAGGGCTATTAGGGTTTAGGGTTTAGGATGGGTTAGGGGTGTTAGGGTGGGGTAGGTGAAGTCTCCAGAATTCAGCTCTGCACCTCCCTGAATGCCCTGAGAGCCCTGCATGTGGTGCTTCGAGTCGGATGATGAACTGAGATATCTTCAACCCATGCAAATTCTTGACAAACTTTACCATAGTTGTAATAAGGAGCCTCCAAAACAGTATGGGTAATTATTTAGGCCCCAATGTTGCGGTCCGCGGGGCAACCAGGGTGTGGCGATTTCCTCGTCGACCGTAGGAGGGAGATGTCCGGTTTAAGTGTGAGCATCACGCGCTACAAAGCAGCTGCAGCATCCACTAACCGTCACTAACCCTGATCTCACGAATACTTCTACCACTTGCTGATACTACTACTGCTACTACTACTACTACTACTACTACTACGACGACTACTGCCACTACTGCTACTACTGCTGCTACTAATGATAACAATAACAATAATAATAATAGTAATAATAATACTCCTGCTGCTACTGCTACTGGTGGTGGTGGTGCTGCTGCTAGAACGGAGCTATTTCCATTACTCTTTTCTCCCCCCATCGCTAGCCAGTGGCTCGTGAGGCAGTGCTTGGTGCCTTTTGTTTAAGGGTTTAGATGTCGGAGGCCCCGATGTCCACAAGACTTCAAAGCAATCGAGACCATGGGTTAAGGATGCTGCAGGCGATGCCACGAGACATCAGGGGACCAGCGGTGGGTCCGCCTGATACACATGGCAGCGACTGCGAGCTTGGTCTGCGTGTCTGCTAGCGAACATTTCATGTAAACTAAGCGTATACGTTTCTTTCATGGCTGCATGCCCAAACGGGCACGTGAAGAGTTAATTGCTCCGTGTCTCTGCCGAAGGCATTGACTCGGAGTCATGGAGATGCAAGCAACGTGAGGATCTTGCTCCGTATGCATGCCCCCTTCTGAAGTTCCTAACTTGCGGCCCACGAACGTGACACAACAGGGTTCGGCATTGGGTTTTCCAGCTTTACATGTATGGTGTCGTCTTCTTGTATCCAGCCGTGTGTCATCACGTTTCGTGTTGTCCCGCTGGTGTTCTTGCAGTAGTCGTACTGAGTAGTAGTCGGCATCGTGGTAGTAGCAGAGGCAGCTAGTGGTGGCTAGTAACTGCTAGTAGTGGCTAGTAGTAGTAGTAGTAGTCGTCGTCGTCGTCGTCGTAGCAGCAGCCGCAGCAGCAGCGGCGGCAGCAGCAGCAGCAGCAGGAGTAGTAGTAGTAGTAGTAGTAGTAGTGATTTTTTTCCCGACTACAAAACCTCCTCTCAGCAAATGCTACAACTCTAAAACCCGATTTCCCCGATTCGGGCTATAGTATTTAGGTGTTAGTTTTAGTTTCTTCTCATTGCTCACTGTTTTATTCTAAACCCTTCCTTGCAATGTTCCTGCGGTTGCCGCAAGCTGCAGTTCGCACAGTCACCTCAGCTCATACATTCTAGTAGACTCGTAGACACGTGCTCTTGCAATAGCAAGGTTTCGGATGCTGGGACAATCCTTACTCCCAAACTCTGAGAGACTCTGACAGCGAAAGGAACTCACCTCACACGTGCTAGTACACAATCGCTCTTGCAATCAGAAGGTTTCGGATGACGTGGTTATCTCTAAACATTAAACTCTGCGAGAGGAGAGAGAGAGAGAGAGAGAGAGAGAGAACTTCCGTACAGTCACAGGTCCCAACTCTACCCTTGGAGGAGAGTAGAGGCATGTAGTAGTGGCCGTCGTGGTGGTAGCAGCAGCAGCAGCAGCAGTATTAGCTGTTGTTGTTGCTGCCAATGTTAGTGGTGATCTAGCAGCAGTCGTCGTCGTCGTCGTTTTCGTCATTGTCGTCCTCGTGGTGGCGGTGGTCGTGGTGGTGGTTGTAGCTGTTGCTCTTGCTGCTGTTGTTGTCGTGGTTGCTGCTGTTGTTGTTGGCTCGATCATCATTTTGTACTTGTGGTAGTAGTAGCTGCCGTCGTCGTAGTCGGAGTAGGAGGAATAGGAAGCGGAGGAGGAGGAGGAGGAGGAGCAAGAGTGGGATTGGGAGCGGGAGCCGGAGCAGGAGCAGCAGCAACAGCAGCAGAAGTAGTGGTAACAGTAGACGTTGTCGTCGTCATCTCCGTGCGTTGCTCGGATGGCCGTGCTCATGAAGACCCAGATCAATAATACCACGAGGATCAAGACAGCGGTGAGGGCACGACGGTGGCAGTGATTTGACACTGACTCCGAAAGTTCGGCCAAGGTTTGCTGAAACTTGGTGCGATTCCAGCTTGGCTCGACGAGTGCAGACATGAGTCCCCTCAACCCTAAACCCTACACCCTAAACCCTAAACCATACACCCTAAACCCTAAGCCCTAAACCCCTAAACCGTTCTTGGTAGGTGAAAGGTGAGGCAGAAGCCAAGACTCCCGCTGCAGTGGGCATGTGCGTAGGCTGGGTCCTTGCAATCCCCTACACCCTAAACCTCAGACTGTATAAAACCCAAAACCCCGAACCCCAAAGCCCTAAAGCCTAAACCGCAGAAAACCCTCAGCCCTTAGCCCTAGGCCCTACAAAGCCAAGATCCCGAGTCAAAAATCGTCAAGTATTGAGCCGTGAACATGCCTGGCCTGCTCAAGTTGTCCATATGGTGGACCTCGAGGCTTGACACTCGTTGTTTGGCTTTTCGGATTTCTTCACCAGCTACATAAAAAGAGGTTGACAGCGACCTACATGTTTGGAGTTCTTGATGATGAAACCTGTGTACCTTGTTCCTGGTGGGGTTTCGAACTGGGGGGGAGCAATGTGCAGGGACCAGACTTGTTTTGGTACCAAGCCCTTCTGAAAAGCTGTGAAACCCTCACCGAATCCTCCACAACCCTTCTGTACCTCCTGTGAGGCTTCGGCAATCCACTGCTCGCAATGTGCAGCTGTGGAAACGTCGACTGGCATCGAAGAGTTGAAGCTTAGTGTTTAGGCTAAGGATCCAAGCAGTGCCTGGTTATTGCTTTACCTGTTTCTTACCTTGTTTCGCATCACAGAAGGAGCCTTAACACTCGCTGTAGTATTGGCGTAGACCCCTTAGACGGATGTTATACCCATCAGGGTATGTGAGGTAGGGTGTATGTCAGTCTTGGTGAGAGTAGATAGGGCTACATGGGATTATTGGTGCTCGAGAACAGCTGTAGACCTTGTAATGCAGGGCCTGAATGGTTACCAATGTCATTCGATGGGGTTCCTGGCCGAAAGTATGATTTAATGTACTGTGTACAAAACATCCCGAAACTTTATTCTAATCATGAAGGTTCCCCGACAATAGAACTGGAAAAATACCGATGCTATTCCCTAGGGTTCCTTATGATATCTGTACTATAGTATACCCCAAAATCCTGTTCCAATCTTTGAAGGCCCTACCTTATTGGAGCACCTCACAAAGGCCTAAGTCTACGAAGAAGGCTCGTTCTGAAGAGTTCCCCTTCCTCGGTTTAAAAGATCTATATAATTAATCTGGAGGTCCGTCGGAATAGTCCTAGAATCTCCGTAGAATCACTGCGCAACCACACTAAACTATTTCAAGCCCCCTTTTTTCAATATTGAGGCAACTATACCACTTGGCAACCCTAAATATTCAACCCTGAGCCGCTGTGAGCCCTGAACCCTAGTGTTGGCTTTTGCTTTCCTGGACTCGAACAAGTAGACGTCATTCTTCTGTAATGCAGAAACATAGAAACATTAGTTTGAATACAAAGGCTCAATGTCGAGAAAAGATTTAAAGCAGGATCCTACACAAATGGGTTGTGATGGTAGCGTAGTAGCGTCTAAAAACTTAAAGCTCACTTCCTGGCAGCATGGCAAGGCATCGCAAGCTTCGAAAAACCTAACACCCGAAACCCCCAACCCCCAAACCATTTTATAGAGTCCTTATAAGAACCGCAAACCCTGAACCTTAAACCCTAACCCCTTAACCCCAAACCTTAACCTCTAAACCCTAAACCCCTTACAAACAACCCTCATACAAACGCTAAAGCCACGCTCCTACTTGGAGGTTCATGGGTAGTTATAAGTGGGGTTCTAAGTAAGGTAACTATAGTTATAACCCAGAAAAGGAAACTTATAATCTACTTATAACTACCCATTTCCCCTAAAGCCTAACCCACCACCCTAAACCCTAAACCCTAAACCATACTTTATTTATAACTACCCATGAACCTCCAAGTAGCCCCCACGCTCCTACCCATAGGCCCCTATGTAGTTCCTTTTTGGGATTACCTTATAGGATTCTAAATATAGGCCATAAAAAGGACCAAGGAACTACTTAGGGGCCTATGGGTAGCCCCCAGGAGAGCCGGAATGGCCCTTGCTGGTCGGTGGCGCCGTGCTTTTCGCGTGGCGGGCCTGATCTTTCCATCAAACGACTAAGTCAACAAGACCGCATGCTTTTCTTAGCTGTAGGGTTTTCGGGTTTAGGGTTTAGGGCCCTAAACCCGAATCCGTCTTGGCTTTAGGATTTGGGGATGATTCTTCGGTTTAGGGTTTAGGGTGTATGCAGATTTCGTCGGTTGCTGAGTTGTTTTACGATTTGTTTTATCGTGCGTGTGAGTACTAAGGCTTAAGATTGAGCATTGTAGGGTGTAAGGGTATACATAAGGGCTGTAGGCTTTATGGCTTGTGGTTTCGTGTTTAGGGTTTACAGTTCAAGATCTATAGGCTTTGGGTTCCATGTATTTGGTATGAGGACTTCAGGGTGTTGTATGTGCCTATCACTTTTTTGCAACCCCTACAAAACTCGACATAAAACCCTGTCAAGCTTGCAAGGGTTTCGGGCAGTTGCTAGATCTCCTGGTGATGACGGTAATGATGCGAAGCTTGATGGTGATGACTCGCGAAGCTGAACAGTAACAACAGCGTGGAGATAGGTGCTGCTGGTGATGACTCTGAGGATACAGCTGACGGTGTTGGTCACAGTGATGAGAATGATCAAGGTGGTTGTGATGATGAGGGCATGGGTTTCCAGCATGGTTCGCGTGTTATTATATTAGCATAAGGTCGCCATCATCAAAATGACTATCTACAGCAACATTGCCTACTCAAGACCATTCGCCATGATCGCCATCATCTTCATCATAATCGTTTTGCTCGTCACCATCATCGTCTTGTATAACCTCATGAGCATGTTCATCATGCATGATTTTAGCATCATCAGCCGAAGATGGGGTCAATAAGTATGGGGCCAGAATACGCACAGTACATGGCAGTAATGAGATGCACAGTATAAAGGTCCCCTAGAATGAAACTGATAAGTCTAAGAAGGATCTTCCCAAGGAACCTTGTAAGACCCTCGCGAATCCCTATTTTTGCAGGCTTATCGGACCATGTCAGACCTCACTGTTTGTGGGGTTTACGGTTTCTGGTTTGACAATGGCCAAGCCCTATAAAACCCTTGAGCCCTGAACCGTGAGTTGTAAGACTCGGTGCCGTTTTGCAGCAACACAAACCTGCCGGCGGAACCTGCGAAGAGTCCTTCTACACCCCCTCAGGTACATGTAAAGCTCAGAACCCGCACAGAGCCCTTCTACACCCTGAAACCCTACCTATAGTCTCCATTGTAGTTTCTTTTTGGTGTTACCTTTTGGGATCCTTAATATAGAGTTGGTTAAACCAAAAAAAGGAGCTACAATGGAAACTATAGGTAACACCCGAAACCTGGCACCCCTAAACCCTAAACCCTAAAACCCTAAACCCTAAACCCTAAACCCTAAAACCAAAAACCCTAAACCCTAAACTCCTAAACTCCTCCCCTAAACCCTAAACCCTAAAACCTTATGAAGTTCAGGTCCTTCCTTCTGCATTGGATCGGCTACCGCCTCGCTTTCCACCAGATCCCCTGGCCCGTGAGTGGTGCAGCTGGGCTGCCCTTTTCAAAGGAGAGTAGAATAAATGGTCTAGACCCTTTTTATGGATTGTGAGTTTAGGGTTCCCTAAACCCTAAACCCCTTTTGGGTTGTGGGTTTTGGCGGAAGTTCTTTTCAATTTGCACCCTGCTTTTATGCATACAAGATGTCAGCTTTGGGTTGAAGGTTTGCAGTGTTTTAGGGTTTGAGGTTTGGGTTTAGGGTTTAGGGCCTAGGGTCTAGGGTTTAGTATTTAGGGTTTAGCGTCTAGGGTTATGGTTTCGGGTGTCGGATGTTGGCTTTCGGGTTCAGGGCATTTAGGGCTTTTGAACAAGTCGAGTGGATGCAGATGGGTCCGTAGAAAGCTGTGCTATTCTGGGTGGAGAACCCTAAACCCTGAAACCCTAAAGCCTCAACCCTCAACCCTAAACCTTAAACCCTAACCCCAAAACCCCTAAACCCCTAAACCCTAAAACCTAAAAAACCCTAAACCCCGAAACCCTAAACCCCGAAACCCTAAACCTCTAAACCTTAAACCCGAAACCCCTAAACCCCTAAACGATGGATCTCATGCCATCTGATTCTGTACCAAGTCCCAACTCGCCTTATGGGTTCCCGAATACATCTGTTTCCTAGAACTACTTGGAGGCCCAGGGGACTTAGTAAGTGGATTATAAGTAGAGTTAAAATTAGGGTAACTCCATTTAGGGTACTTATAACTCTGCTTATGACCCACTTACTAAGTCCCCTGGGCCTCCAAGTACCTAGTAGGTAGGGTAGGTAACCTTTATCCTTCTTGTGTAGGGTTTAGGGTTTAAGTTTTTTATTTTAATTTTCATCCCATATCATACCTACATAACCCTTATTATAATCTCAAGATACTCCGAAAACGTTGAACTTTAGTTCCCCGGGATACTAGACACGTCGGACTAGTATTCAATGCCCAAAGCCCTAGCCGACACCCTAAGCCCTAAACCTTAAACCCTAAACACAAAGCTCTAAACCTAAAGCCCTAAACCCAAAACTCTAAACCCTAAACCCAAAATTCTTAACCCTAAACCCTAAACCCAAAAGCCTAAACCCTGAACCCCTAAAGCCTAAACCCTAAACCCTGAAGAGCTTTTGAAGCTCGCCGGGCCGAGCTTCTGAAAGTAGCAGCTGATTGGGGAACGGAGCAAGCCTAAACAGTACTGTTGATGATATAAATCCTGCATTACCTTAAGGACCCTAAACTCTGGGAACTATGGTATATTCCTCATGATGGGTAATGCAGGATTTATATCATCAACCGTAGTTCTGTTGATGATATAGCTCCTGCATAACCTCAAGGACCTTCCCCATAGGCTCCTTAGTAGTGCCTTTTTGGGATTTCCTTGTAGGCTTCTAAATATGAACCATGAAAAAGGAACTACTATGGAGCCTATGGGTAAACTGTGGGAGTTATGGTATACTCCTTATTGGTTAACGCAGGATGTATATCATCAAGGGTAGGATCCGTAGTGGACCAACTCCGGGTTCGGCAAGCTTGCTTATAAATCATCTTTAAGGAGTCCATTTAAGGTGTATATACTTACTGTAGGGTTAAGGGCTTAGGGTAGCTTGCTTACGGGTTTTTGGTGGAAAAAATTGAGGGGTATTGAGGCACCTTCCTCATTCAAGGGGGTCAGCGCGCCCTTTGGGTACGAAAGTGGAGGGTCGACCTTCCCTTAGTAGGCCAAATCTTAAACGTGCCCTATAAACCAAACCTGTCCGAAAAGTTTCTATGGGTTTAGGGTGTTGGGTTTAGGGGTTTATGGGGTTTAGGTTTCCAGGCCCTAAACCCCTTAACCGAGCCTAGGGTTCAGGGGCTAGGCTTCTCCTGATCCAAACCGGTGCCAGAACTTGCAGGTTCATGGGTAGTTATAAGTGGGGTTATAAGTAAGGTAACTATGGTTATAACCCATATTAGGGGACTTATAACCACACTTATAGCTACCCATGAACCTCCAAGAAAGGCGCCTATCTTCCAACCCACGCGTCGGACGCCAAGCCATGCAGCCTGCTCCTTTTCGGCCTCGGCCCTAAACCCTGAACCCCTAAACCCTAACCCCTAAACCCTAAACCGTAAACCCTAAACCTGTAAACCCTAAGCCCTAAAGCCCCTTAGCCCTAAACCCTAAATGTCCGGGATACAGAAAGTCGATGGGTGAGTAATGTTTTCCGAACAGGAGGTCTTCGTGTTCCTTGGCTATAAAACTCCCAAACCCCAAACCTCAAGCAGCTCAACTGACTCCAAGACCCGAAGCTCGGCCAGCCCTCATGAAGCTTACACTTCTGGCGAAACCGGCGGGTGAAAGGGTGATTTGGAGGTTTTGGTTTCGATGTTCTTAGAGCAGCTGAGGGTTCGAAGCATGGATCCCTGATTTAGACCCTTAGGCCTTTGAGGGTGGGGTTTTGAGGGGCCCTTCAGGGTAGAGATAGGGTATATAGTAGGGACATAAGAACGATCTCAGGGATATAAGGGATCATACTAGGGGCCCATGGTTTCAACCTTCCAATCTAGCAACCAGCCCGTTGCAAGCATACCTGTCGACCGAACACCCTGTCTATGGCTCAAGCAGCAATTGCCTGCAACGTTTTGAATTCCCACCCCTTCTGCAATGAGGTGAGAGTCATGTCCCTAAACCCTAAACCCTACCCTAAACCCTGGTGTAGCCATCAAGCCTGATGAGCAATCGGGGCCTGTATTGAGGGGGTGCCCTGGTAGAGTTGCAGAGTTTAAGGGGATCGGTATGGTTCATGATTGCATCTAGACAGCCAGAGTCCCAGGGACAGCTTTCGTGAAAAATTGCCAGCACAGCAATGCGTAGTCACTCGCGTGAGACAGCTGTGGATCGGCGATCAGAGCTGATTCGAAGCCGGATACCTTGACGTAGGAGAAGGAAGTCGGACTAGGTAGTTGGCATGTAGTATTGTGGCAATCCATTAAATCACTAACGTTTAAGGGCCACTGCTTGTTTCTATTTCTTGGCATTTCTGTTTTACGAGCTCCTCTCAGCGATATCTCCGACAATGTCTGACGAAGATGCAGATCTGGCCGCTGCAATCGCACTGTCAATGGCCGATGCGGCACATACCACACAGGAGCCACGCCAGGGACTCTTGTTCGAACTTCAGGCGATGGCTTAGGGAGTTGTGTCAATGCATCCTATTTTTTTGCAGCCCTACACATGTGCTGTTTCAGGTCTAGTTTCTATTACTAGTACCCAGAGACTCCAATATCCTTTAATTAAGGAATATTCCTTAAATTATAGTAGGATCCCGAATGTGATTTAAGGTAAATTCCTTAATTAAGGGATATTGGAGTCTGTAGGTATCTGGGATTCGGGGCTCGTTTTTACAAAGCCATGCCGACTGAGGCAAAATGGCACGGCATGTCATCGATGCCGACAATTCGTGCCTCTTCAACTCGATAGCCTATGCTCTGGAAGGCCCGCAACGCGGTTCCTGTCGGACTGTTTAGGGTTTAGGGTTTACTTTAAACTCTAGGGTCTTAGGGGTTTTCAGGGGGTTTAACATTGAGGGGTGTGGGGGTTCAGGATTTAGGGCTTTGCGGTGGTTCTGTGCAGGATGGGTTTCTCTGGGCGAAAGTTAAAGGGGGCGGGGTTGGGATCCGCCGTGCACAGCGCAAGAACTTTGTGGAATGGCGAGGTGCATGCCAAGGGGTCCCTTGCACTTCCAGTCAGGGTTTAGGGTTTAGGGTTAAACAGCCATAGTTCAGAGAGTGTGCTTTAGAAAATATATAAGCAAACACAACCAAATCACTGCAGCATTTCCTTTGCCATAGATGGGTCGCATTTGACATGTTCATGGCTACTTACACCCAAGAAAGGAAAAAAACTTAAATTTTTCATACCATCCCAACCATGGACTAGCGTCGAGCAAAAAACACCGCTCACAATAAGCCTAGGGTTTGAAGTTAACCTACAGCCTTTGCCCAAGCTTGTTTTTGCAGGGATTGCATATGTTTGCTGACCGTACCGTCTCCTCTCCTGTTTCCTTACGTTTGCCATAGTTGGGTAATTCGCATTTTACGGTTTTACAGGTACTTGAACCGAAGAAGGAAAAGAAACTTGAATTCTGAATACTACCCCTACCATGGACTACCCATAGGCTCCTTAGTAGTTCCTTTTGGGGATTTCCTTATAGGATTCTAATAAAAATCATAAGAAGAAACTACTATGGACCTTCTGGGTAGTTATGAAATTATGAAGCCTTAGCCGGGAGCGTAGAGACGAGCTGGCCTCCGCCGTTGCTGGCATCAGACAGGCGAAAGGCTTGAGTTTAGTGTTTTAAGTTATAAGTTAGGGTTTAGGGTTTAGGGTCCAAGGGTTTCGTGTCTATAGTTTAAGGGTATAGGGCTTAAGGTTTTCATTTTCCCCTAGTGCGGTTGCTCTTTCGGATGAGCTGCGGCTCAGGGAATTGGAGCGACTGCTTTTGCTTCTTCGCAAAGTACTTTACAAGCTTTAGGGTTTAGGGTTTAGGGTTTAGGGAACCCTAAACCCTAAACCCTAAACCTTCCTCCCCTAAACCCTAAACCTTCCTTACCTAGGCCCATAGAGTCAGCCCCCTAGTCTAGGAGATTTTCAGGTGGGTAGTTACCGTTATAGGAGCCTTTTTGAAGGTTTATATACCTTGTAGAAGCCTTATAGAAGCCCTCTATACCCTAAACTCCCCACCTGTGGTTTCCTTCAACCTAGAGCCCAAGAGCAGTAGATAGCACAGGCCGAAACCCTGGATTCAGACCCCAGCTTCGTACCACAGCTTCGTAGAAGACCTTGCGCCAGGCACATGGGTAGTTCTCTAAATCAGGGTCCTTTTTTTTAGGTCCCCAATATAGTACGGCACTCTTATAAAAGGGACCCTAAAAGGAACTACCCACATGGGCTGTGCTTTGGTTTTTCTGACGGATTTCGGGTGTCAGGGGCTTTAGCATGTCGGGGTCATGGTTCGAGACTTTCTGCAAAGTTTAGGATTTGGAGTTTAGGGTTTTAGAGTTTAGGGTTGAGGGTTTAGGGTTTAGGGATTTAGAGATTAGGGTTTAGGGGGGTTTAGACTCTGACCCTAAGCCCTAAGCCCTTTACAACCTAAAGGACGCGCAACGGACAAAGCGCCGACACTGCGCGAGACCGTGGCTGCAATCATTCTCTCGTCGCCAGACGTGTCCATCGGCTGGCAGATTCCTGAAGTTTGGGGCACGGGGGGTTTGATTCCCCATAGGCTCCTTAGTAGTTCCTTTTTGGGGTTTCCTTATAGGATTCTAAATCTAGGGTTTGGGTGAAGCGTGTAGGGGTTTGGGTTTATGGCTTAGGGTTGCAGGACTTTAGGGGTTCTGATTGGGTCTGGCAGCTTCATGACTGCAGCACCATGTGGGTCTGTGCCGATATGTGGCATGATTTCATGTTCGGACTTGGATGGCCTTGCTTGTTCAGTTGGATTCCTTGGCGTTCTTAGTTCCAGCATGACATGAGATTCTTGTGATGTCGGGCTGTTCTTTGTTTTGGTTTGTACAGGGTTCTTTTGGTTTCAGTTCCGATCTGCTGATTTTTGGGATTCTGACGATCCGGTACCGTTCTGATGGGGTAGCGATTGATGTCGTCGGGCTGTTGAAGAACTGAAACCTTGTGCGATTTAGAAGACACTAGATTTGATCCGAGAAAATAGACCGAAGGGTGCCCCCCAAAGCCTGTTTCGAACGATCGAGGTCTCACAGAAAGCAGGTATGAACGCAGGCTCAGAAACTAAGTGGTTCAGTCACCCAGCGGGGTGATTTCGTGGCTCAAGACTGCGAGTTTCGCATTGCACGCTCAGCATATGGGTGCGGTACTCAAGTCGTATTCAAACCCTCGACCGTGAAACCCCCTAAATCCTCAAAGCCTAAACCCAAAGCCCTAAATCCCTAAACCCTAAACCCTAAACCAAAACCCTAAACCCTAAACCTGAACCCTAAGCCCTGAACCCTGATAACCGACGACTTCATTCACAAAAGTCCTCTCAACATCGGAAGCCGAAACTGCTCGGGCGAAGCTGTAAACCAGAAACCAAAAGCCTAAGTCCGGCTGAAGGTGTTTAGGGTTTGGGGTTTAGCGTTTAGGGTTTAGGGTTCAGGGTTTAGGGTTTAGGGTTTAGGACCCTAGGCCCTAAACCCTTAACCCAAAGCCCTGAGCCCCAAACCCCCTGAACCCCAAGCCCCTCACCCTAAAGTCCCAAACCCCAAACCCTAAAGTCCAAAACCCTAAACCGTAAACCCTAAACCCTAAAGTCCAAAACCCTAAACCCTGAACCCTAAAGTCCAAAACCCTAAACCCTAAACCCTATAGTCCAAAACCCTAAACCCTAGACACTAGCGTCCCGCAGAAGGTGGACAGAGGTCGTCTTGGGGAAGAGCCCCGAGGAGTACGCAGACTGGTCTCCTGGCATGCGGTTGGGGTTTTCTGTTAGGGGTTTAGAGTTCAGGGTTTCGGGTTTGTGGCTTGAAATAAAGTTTGGGTTATACAAATGTGTTAACCTATTTTATACATTTGCATATTACATAACATTATTTCAGATGATATGTCGCTTAAAATGTTATTGGTACATTATACATATATATATATATATTTATTATGCTTATTATGTCTATGTGTAAGCAGGATACACATTCCTCTCTGTATCTCTCTATTCTTATACACACACACATGTCTATGTACATATATGTATATACATGCACACACACACAAAACATACATACACGCATGCGCTTCTGCCTGCCTGCCTGCCTGCCTGCCTGCCTGCCTGCCTGCCTGCCTACTTACCTACCTACCTACACCGACCAAGCGACCTACCTACCTACCTACCTACCTGCCTGCCTACCTACCTACCTACCAACCGACCTACCTACCTACCTACCTACCTACCTACCTACCTACCTACTCGCAGCTCTGCAAGGATTCAGAGCCCCGAACACTGGGGCGGAGGGATCGAGCTGGCAGTCTTGTCGGATCACTACGTGGCTTGGATGTAAAACGGGTCCCTTGCTAGGGTTTTTGTCCGGGTTTTACAGCGTCTTGTTGGGTTTTAGAGGGTTTTGCCTGGTTTAGTTCTTAGGCTGTTGAGGGTCTGGGTCTGGGTGTCAGAGGATGTGATCGGTCGTCGGTTCTTGTAAACGAAGAACTTGACTGAGGACACTGTATCTTACTGGATGTTACAGTTTCAGAAGTGTCGTACTACAATGTACTACAACAAACTTAGTTTCGACTACCACACTAAGGAAACCGCATTAGCTGGCTGCATCTCCTGATTAAATGAAGCTCCCCACGCGAGGACTACGGCTGGCAGGTCAAGTGGATTGAGTTGTGGGCCTAGACCCTAAACCCTTTAAGCCGTAAACCCTGGGCTGTATAGTCTTTAGTGAGTTTCAGTGCAAAGCGTTGCGACTGTGAGGTTGCATTCGTTTAGGGTTTAGGGGTTTAGGTTTTAGGGTTTTGGGTCTTTCTTGACAAGGGGCAACAAAATAAGAAATGGCTTGAAGCCTTACGAAAAATACAGGGGCCGGAGTGATGAACCACGTATTTCCGATATAGTCCCGATACACTTTCGGTAGAATATCTCCCAAGACCCTCTCCGAGCTATTCTGCCCGGAAATTTGTGGGTTTAGGGTAAAGTTGTGTTTTCATTTAGGGTTATTGAGGGTGTAGGGTTTAGGGTTTTTTTGAAGTGTCACGCCCGAGCGTTGTATGATCATGTTCTGGCCGGATCAACTGATAGTAGTTTCTTTGAGTTCCCGAGTCTGTTCAGTTTACCCATGGGCTCCTCAGTAGCTCCTTTTTCGGGGTTTCCTTATAGGATTCTAAGTATAAACCATAACAAAGGAACTACCCTAAGCCCTAAACCCTAAACCCTAAACCCTACCCTAAACCCTAAACCCTAAACCCTAATAAAGCAAGATAGAAGGGCCTCCAGAACCTGAGTCACCTATGCCGGTCCCCTGCAGTGGAGGTGTCAGGGCATCGGGAATCGCCCGAAAAACTCGCCATCCGCAGATCCGAACTGCCATCACCATCTTTTTGTGACATCAGGGGAGCGTTTTCGAACCAAATGGGGTAGCTCATAGCTCTGTAAATAAGCGTCCCTTTTAGGGTCCTTTCTATGAAGGTGCCGTCCTATTCTGGGGACCTAAAAGGAGACCCCTAATTTAGAGAACTACCCATCGACCCATCTGCGGAAGATGCTTTGGCCACCTTTGTGCGTGTCATCTTGTGGACGAGTCTTTTTTCTCAGGGCCCTTTCTAAAATCATTTTGGCCCGCTTTTTTCCCTAAACCCTAAACCCTAAACCCCTAACCGCTTTTTTCGCTAAACCTTAAATTTAGTGTTTGGGGCTTAGGGCACCCGAAACCCGAGGCCCCGACCCCCCAAACCCTACACAGCAAATCAGGAAGCAGAGATAGCCGCTTTCGACTGCCAATCGCTGCGGGTAGATATCTTCGGCGAGGGGAAGGGCTGCTCCGCCTACACATGGTCTTGGCTTTAGATGAATTGCAATTTCAGGTTTAGGGATGTTGCGGGCTCCGGGATTAGGGTTTAAGATTTGAGGTTCAGGGTTTATTTGTATTCTAGAATCTAGAATTCTGGTCCTGACTATACGGTTGCGCTACAGTAAGCCGTGGTGGACTTCTCTTGACCGCATCCGCTGCGGTTGCCAGATGAAGAACTGCATGGGATTCCCTTCAAGTTAGGGCGCCCCTCCTTGTGGGTCCTTGCTGTGCGGGTTCTACTAGTTAAAAGTTATAGAAGTCTGAGCAATTGCCTGTGTTGCTCTGTGGGGTTCCTTGTTATAGTAATTATACCATAGTTCACCCGAAACCTTATCATAATTATTAAGGCTCCTACATGCTCTCTCTCTCTCTCTCTATATATATATATATATACACATATGTGTGTGCGTAGTGTGTGCGCTCCAAATTTATGAGTATATATATATATACATACATACATACATATATTTACATTTGTGTTTGTATAAATATAATTTTATATATAATATAGTATTTGTCTATGGCATTTGGGATTTGGGTCTTAATTTTTATAGAAAGCCACATCGTGTGCCTGCCTGCACCAGAGGCGATTCAATGAGTTTTTCTTTGCCCGAGGGCTCCGTTAAGGTTGTAGAGTTTGGGGTATAGAGCTTAGTTAGGGTTTAGGGCTTTCAGGCTATAGGACGTAGGTTCTGGACGTAGGTTTAGGGTAGGTTCTCCTCATCTGCTGTTGCCTCTGAGGATCCGCAGTGCCTTCACGAGACAAGTTTAGAGTATTGCCTCTACCTAAACCCCAAACCCTAAACCCTAAACCGTGCTTTATTGAAATGGCTGTTCGAAGTTTAGGTACTTAGGACCCAAGTACCTCGCAGTGCATAGAACAAGCAAGGGCGGGTTCTATGTCAGGACTGCTATAATTGGTTTGTGACGGTAACCCTCAGCTCTAAGCCCTAAACACTAAGCCGACAAAAGTACTCGAGGTTTAAGGTTTAGGGCTTAGTATAGGGGCCTTAATAATTAGAATATGGTTTTGGGGTATATTATATTATAATTATAAGAAGGAGCTCCCCAAAATGATAATGGTAATTATTTAGGCCCAACATTAGGGTCTTTCTTACCGAGGCTATCAGCAACGTGCCCTTCTCATCTACGATGGCATTCACTACGATGTGTTGGTCCGTGAGCCTTTGCCAGGCCACGTGGGATGTCCTAAACCTAAACCACCATGATTCTAGTTTGACTCGTAAGTGCTATTGCAAGCCCAAATCCAGAATTTATGGGGATCCAACAGAAATGTTGGTTCTGCTATTTCAAAGTACACCCTTCGAAGTTCCGCCTAGGAGAGCTCAACTACAACCGGCAGAGAACTCTGGGGACAGCAGCCAATCGTCTGCTTGAGCAAGCCAGGATCCCACATGAAATCATATAGGCCTTACCCAGACCCCAAAGAACTTGCACTTTTTGAGGACTATGTAAGAAAATCAACATCAGGAGCCGTAAAAAACGCAGATTTCTTAGGTTAACCCTAAACCCTAAACC
>CAJNJA010006796.1:0-16627 GCA_905231915.1 Symbiodinium necroappetens
TTTTGACCCAATAGTGAGTGCCAAAGCAGTAATCGCCCGCCAAGCGCAGAGCACGCCCGCGCAGCGTTCAATTGAAATAATTGTAATTGTGTTGTTGTTGTTTGCTGTTGTTGTTTGTTTCGTTTGGCCAACTGCGCCGAATCCCGACGCAAGTCTTGTGAGCATTACTGCATGACTCAGGCGGAGAGGCAAATGCAAGTGCAAGTGTCTGTTTCCTGTGCCGCAGCCTGACTGATTCCCAAACTAATTACTAGTCACTAGTCATTTCTAACTTTTCTAACTGAGTCAGTCCACCCGACTTGTTCCGGTGCTTGGCATTTGTTGTGTACGTGCATCACCCTTCATTGTCAACCTGTTTTGCAACTGCCGCACTCGATTGGGGGCTGGCCGGCCTGTTTTCACAAGGGGCTCGAGTACTGCCCTCGTTCGCCTTGCAGTCATGAGCCAGGAATCTGGAACCACTACGAACATAGAAACTTGCAGTTCAACTCTCGAGCTTTTCATCAGAGACTGAAAGGCACGCATTACTTGTCCGGTGGACCCATGCACTTGGGGTTGACCACCACTTGACTTGGATGAAAACAAATTAGAGAAAGGCGAGCGTTGTTTACGCCGCCAATGCTTCAATTGTACCCCTGCTGTGACTTGTTAGTCCCTGGCGTTCTTCGATTCAACTTGGCCTCTGCCTTGTCCTAAGAGTTGGCCATGCTTGATTCAGCCTCAGGTGCATTGAAACAGGCGGTGAAGGAGACGAGTTTCGTTCGGAGCTGGCTGGGCCTTTGCATGTTCTCCGTGCGCTTCGGTCACGGTCGCTGTCTGTCTGCGCAGCAAATGACAAGTACTTCGAGCTTCTTCTCCCCACTGAAAGATGAGCTGGCATCCTGTTGACGCATTTGTCCCCACTTTGATCATCGTGCCCAGCGAAACGTAGCGAGACAACCTGTCTGCTGTCAAATTCAGCAGATGTCGGCAAATTGAAACGTTTCAGCACAGTCTGAAAAAGAACACAAGAAGCAATTGCGGGACGGCTGGAGGGAGGCGCAAGAAACAAGCCACAAAGAAAGGTTGAAAACGACCGGCAAGGGAAGGCATGCCGTCACGAGTTTAGCCACCTTTGTTTATTTGTTTGGCATAGGTGGCCAAAGCTAGCTAGCCCTGCTATTCTCCACCCTGTAGCCCTGTGGTGCAGGAGTAAAGCAGCAGTCCGTCTGTCGCAGAGTGGACTCCTCAGCATAAGGACATACAAGGACTCAATTTGTGCTGCTTGCGGCCCCCGCACAGTTTCCGTATTCTGGTTGAAAACAAAGAGACTCTGTCTCTGTGTGTGTGTGTGTGTGACTACCTTCAGACATGCCCTTCCGTCCGTTCGCATGAACATTCGGACTCGAAGGTGTACATTTCCCGCTTCGTGCTCTCTCTCCCTCCGTCTCGTCGAGCTTGTCCCCAGGCCGTCTGTCTTTCGTGCTAGTCCACTGCTGCTTGTGTTCGGGCTGACACTGCGATTCGTCCCGATTCCTTCCTTCTGAGATCTTCTGAGCACGCGGACGAACAAATGACAAAAGCTGCACCCCATATGGCCGCATCTCTTTTTGCTCGAGATGTGCAGTAATCGCAGCTGCAGTGAAACCGCCACTGTTCGAACAAGCGCTCACATGTCTCCGGTCCGTCTTCCTTGGGTGCACCAACAACTCACACTATATCACATTACGACATATATTCGCAAGCATGCCAGAGCTGCAGCAGTGCGGCCAAGTAGGCAATTGTGACCTGTTGCAGGTAGGCAACAGCTTCGCGAGCTACTAGCATCTTCAGAAGAAAAACCTCGCCTCTTCCCCTTCGTCGATGGGTCTCAAAGCTTGCAGGACCGCCCAACCCCGCAGACCAGGGCATGCAAAGCATGACTGTAACGCACCTTGGCCCATGTCACACTAGCGTCGCTGTCATGCCTAAAGCACGCAGATGATTGCTCGCTGCTTGGAGCTACTGGTAGATGCTTGATGACTCCTTTCATGCTCACTCGCAAAACTGCCCATTATCGTAGTGCCGAAGATCATCGGTTGTCATCTGTTGTGTGCCTCAGGCCTGCGCAATTGGGATGGCAGCTGTGGTTCCTCGCTTTGGCCAAGCCCCAGCGCACATGCTCCACCCTTACATGGCGCACACCTGGGACAAGTCTTTGCCTGCCATGCCGCACGGCAGAAGCCACGAAATACAAGGCCAGCCCCTCCACCGCAGCTGCTCCACATACGTCTGACGCTAGCAGCGGCTCCTGCTTGCAATTTCCAGAAGAACAGATTTTCGCAACACTGCACATCAGCTGGCCACAGTGGGTTTGAGACTGGGCTGGAGATGCAAAACCGGTGTCCGACATGTGCACGGAGGTGCCCTTGCCATGACATTTCCACCGAGATTCACGATGATTCACGGCAGGCGATCCAAGCCGCTTTTCCAGCGATGCTTCTTTATTCTGAGAGCCGGAGAAGCTTCTTCTCGTCGGGATTTCGTCAGCGCCTCTTCAATCTTCTCAGCGCCTCTCTACGTTCTGTGTGACCAGCAGCCCCAAGGCGCTTTTTTCATTGTGCCCAATAGCAGACCACGGGGGTCAGATCCCTCAAGGGCCCATGAAGCATGATTCACCATGATGCTGAACAAAGACAAATAGAGGCGTGATGATATTCAGACCCGCCAGTCTGCACAAGCAGAGTCGAGGCGCTTCAAGGCACTTGGGGACGCTTGAGCACCTGCACGAAACCTGCGCCTTAAAGCGCCTAGAGAGCACAATTCAGTCGAAGAAGTTGAGTTGCTGCTTTCCGAAAATAGGACAACATCTTTTTTTAAGCAGGGGCTGCAGTGCACATGCCCTGAAAATCCTGAAATTGCTCAGCAGAGTTATCTGCTTCCTTTTCCCTCTGCAGAAATTTCGGCACCGTTTTTACCTCCACATGCTTGAGCAGCGCCTTCATTTGATGCAAATCTAAATGTGCAACAGGACACTTGAAACTCCGATGGAAAAGGCGCTTGGCTGAGAAGGCGTGGCGAAGGCGGCAAAGGATGGCAAAGGCACTTGGCGAAGGCCTTACTTCTGACTGGGCCCTCGCCCGGATTAAGGTTGGAGCTGCCCGTCGGATGCAGTTGCGGCTGAATTCGCTTCACAGCTTTACTGCCCGACTTCTTAGCTTCTGATGTATAAAATGGTCCGGAGATAAATGTGAGACTTACCGGTCTTGTGATGCGTCAGTTTCTCTGGCCAGCCTGAGGTGGCTGATCCTCTGAGCTGCCTTTAGCTTTCAAAAGACATCAATAAACAAGGAATCCGAAACATCGAACAGACGTGAGGCTCAACCTCTGCTAGTTGGTGCGGAGGTGTTTCGTGGTGGGACCTGAATCCTTTCAGTCCGGTTACAAGCTCACTCCCACCATAACTAAACAAACACGTTGAGCACACCGCATATGTGACATGATTGAAGATACTGCACCACTGCCTGCTCTGAATTCTATATACAAGCAGGTGATTCGAACCATCCTCCACTGGCACAAGCACCTCGACTGCATTCCTGGGCAGCATCTGCTCCGAGCTAGGCAAAGACATGTACAAGCAGCAATCATGGGCCAATTTCAAAAAAGCCGCATCCGGAGCTGACCAACAAGGACACCCAAATCGTCTGCTGTGAATTCAGTGGGCAAGTCAGTCAGGACCGTTTGGAGCAATGCAAAAGCAACTTGGGTGACATCCCGAGCTTCTTGAATAAAATGGCCGCTTATGCCTGCAGTCTCCCACCATGGTGCTCCAGCCAAACCGGCAGATAGGTCCAATAGCTGTAGATCTGTGATTCCTCTGGCGAGCAATTTCACCGCAAGGCGAAAAGCCTCCCCGACATTGGGTAAATCTCCGAGCAAGTGAACCAAAGACTCCATTGCCGATGCTCCTTGTGATCCCAGCAGTGCCGGGCACAGTCTGTCATGGCCCTGCTGCTTTGCCATCTCGTAGCACGCTTTGCTGCAAAACTGCTCTCCACACTGGCAATCGATTCCACTCGTTGCGGTGCTTAAAGGGCACAGGCACTGCTGGCAAGCAAGCAATTCCATCTTGCTGTTTTGAAGCTGCAACAAAGCAGCCGGGGACTCTGCGAGCAGGCAGCAGCCGCTCTCGATGGGTGCCAAGGCCCTGTGCAAACAGTCCCAAGACCACCATGACTGCACATTCTGATCGCGCAGGGGAAAGCGGAGAGAGAGAGAGAGAGAGGGAGAGATAGCCCGCGGCCTCAGACCAACTCCTGGGCGCACTCGATGTCATCTAAAAGCTACAAGGCAACGAAAGCTGATGGGGCGGTGCCGAGGCCGGTGCCTTTGCAAGCAATGGCAGCGATCTCCAATGCCGAGTTCTCCTCGTGGAGGAATGCTTGGCGATGAAGCCTTCAGCTTTACAGAGAGCAGACTCCTGCAGCAAGTGCATTGTTTCCGTCTCGCATGTCTAGGACCAATCCCTATACAGGCGACATTGCCTTGGGAGGACCGCAAGCTTTTCACCCTCAGGCTAAACAAACTGTAAGATTTCCGGCGAGTGTTGCACGTGTTACTCCCATTCTCAGCCGGGCGACTGCAGAGCTGTGGGACAAGGCTTGCCGGAAGTCTCGCCGCTGAGATGCGACAGGTCGTGCATTCTCCCGGCCCCGAGTCACTCAAACATGCTACAGTTTATCCTCAGAATGGGACATTGATCTGCTCGAAAGCAAAGGTTGCTTGAACCAGATCGGCAACAGATCTTTGAATCGTGTGCAACCACAGGCCTGACAGCAGCATACTGTTGGGGCCGCGACATTCGACGAAGGCAGGTGTCTTCCCAGCCCCATTTGCAGACCCTTCTGGAGGTCCTTTGAACATGGACAGGCTTTGCTGAGCTCTAACTGTCAAGCTGGCTGTCCTCCAGAATGCTCAGGCGTTGCTGATACAACCTGGCTGTTTGGAACGACAAACCGATCAAAGTCGCACCCAATTCTGGGCTTCAAACTCGGACAAGAGCTCTAACTCCAGCATTTCCTGCTGAAGGATTGACCTTGCTGGTCAAGGGGGCCAAGGAACAGGTCACAGTCTACACGCAACAAACTAATGTGTAGGGGTCGCTCGCTTTTGCCTTGCTCCATCCTGAAGAATTGCCCGGCACGGGGCACCAAAATCAAAGTTATCTTTCGTCGAAGCGCGAACAACTCTCCCGACCTTTGGGAACAGGCTCCACGGCTTCATGCAAATGAGCGTCCTCCGAAGCAGTGCAATCTGACACAGGACTGCCGGTAGCACTACAAGTTGAAATTCAAGAAGTGCCGTCCTTTAGGGGCTGAGCGTGAGGCCAGTGCCTGCAATCACACTTGAATGCGCTTAAGTGAACTTGTTGCAGCAGTCCTGAACTTTTGCTCTTTGACGAAGATCGCGTGCAAGACCAAGCGAAGACTCGTGATTGATTGCACAGTGACTCCGGAGACGTTCTCAGGGTGAGCCCTCTGAAAGAGTTTCGTTGTCCGTTTGTTTTCTGCCTGTCTACCAAGGCACAGACCCCGAGCTGTGGCAAAGTACGGAGGACATGCCTCCATGGCCTTCGACCGTGCCGTGCACTTCTCTATTCCGCTGCCAACAAATTGAAGGTTGTGGCGAGCCGATTGTCGCGGGTGTCACTTTCACGCTACTACTTCTAACCGTGCATTCGGCAACCACTCAAAAACTTACCCACGCACCATGCATGAGACACCAACAAGCACGCAGACGCAAATCACGGGCGACCTCCGGCTGCGAGTTTCTCGGCAAGACCTCAGGAAGTTTTCAACGTGTCAAGACGTCTCAAGCAAATGCACAAGCACGAGAATGAACACCGTCCCTCCCGGGCAAGAACTGGTGCTCAAACAGTCACAGCTAGGGACGGGACGACCCTGTCCGAGTATCTGCACACTTGTGATAGCCGTCATAGCTCTCAGCCAAGCTGTCATCGTTTGCCGCACCTCAGTGCAAGCCAGCGGCAGCATGCGCCGGCCGGCGCCGGCTTCGAGTGGCTGAGCTCGTTGCAGCACGACAAATCCGGAAGGATGATGATCAATAAAAACAGCGATGCCTCCGTGACAAAAGCTGCAAGGCCAAACAAGCGGAGTCACAAGAGAAGAATTCAACATCGACTTTGCTAAGCAGGCCTTTGGGAGGGGGTCAAGACAAGCTCTGCAAACTTTTGCAGGGGTTTCTCCGAAGCTTTATTAGTGGTCGGCTGCACGGGACGAAAACATGTGTGTAGAAATTGTTCGATGGGCTAAGTTTAATGTAAGAAGAAACATCACCGGTATAGGTGAATTGATTGCACCGAAAGCTCCGAGGGAGCCTTCGTCTTGCTACCGCAGCTGAAGCAGGCTGCAGCCATGTTTTGAAGCCATGGGACACAATGCCACACGCCCCGGGGCAGAAACGCAGGCCAGCAAATGCTTTTGCACGCCTTCGCATATCCTGAAGCACATCATGTAGGTACGCAACACTAGACTCGACACACTCAGCTTTGTTTTGAGCTGCCCGTGTCAACTGCAAAGGGTCCCCGCCCTGGCCCTACCAGCCCTAGCAGGTTGAAGGCGCCATATCTCTAATGGCACGAGGGCACTGCACATGGCACCTAAGCACTGGCCGAATCTCTCGATTGATACTTCATCTTTTACATTTGTCACTCTGGCACATGACCTGCACCGAAGGCCGGATGAGCCAAATCAAGAATCCGGAGCTTCCCGCGAATCCAACACAAAGACACGAAGTCGGCATGACGCGCTTCTTCGGATTCTGTGTCGTTTTTTGCAGCATCGCATGTTTTTCCGAAGCCGTCTGCATGGCTTCCAGCATGTGGCCGTAGTCCAAAATAAAACCGTTTAGGCGGTTGCGGGTCTCACTCGGTACTGCAAGGAAAGGATTACAACCCGAAGCTTGATCTTGTTCAGGAGGTCGCAAAGCTTCAGGCAGAAGGTGCATGTGCGAGTGTGAGCGACTGTGTGAGGTCACAAGGATGCTGCTGGCGTTACTCGGCTGCTCGCCTTCTGCCCTGCCTCCGTCATGGCTGAAGGGCCACCCGTGAACATCAGCATCTGGTTGTGTCATTAGTGATGTCTGGAACTGCCGGGCATGATCCTAAGTTCATCCTTCAATTGCTTGTAGTTCGTGTCTGTGTATGATCTGAACGGTCACGTAGAGTGGATGGCGAGAGGGCCACCGCTGAGTCGTCCCTTTCCAAATCCGTGTCTCTGGGCAGCTATTGTGACAAAATGCTAGCCGCCAGCCGTGATGCTTTATATTGACCCTGCTAGTCACGACCACGGAGTGCGATGCCATTCCTCTGCTCAGTTTCATCCTAGATTAGTCCACGAATTGCACAACAAACACCAAAATCGATTCCACAACCTTGACTTGCACCTCAACCCCGAACCTTCAACGTTAGCGGCGCTGTCATGCGTGTCGCTACCCTACACCTAGCGAAACAACCGAACCTCGTGAGCCGCCTGTGACCTCCGACTCGACCCTCTTTCGAAAGCTGGCTCTCTTCCTTTCGTTGGGTTTTGGATTCACCCCCCTCCCGCCGGTGCCAGTGCGTGCTAGTGCTAGTGCTAGTGCTCACATGCCTGTTGTGGGGCAAAGCCTCGGTGTGACTGTCTGCACATAACCTTCTAACATCGTGCACCCATGCTGCGACAAATGCGTGACCCTCTTCGACCCTGTCACAGCAAACACTTGTCAAACAGAATCAAGACGAGCAAGGCGAGACCCTCGGCGAGGCTCTGTAAAGACGGGCCCCAGGTAGAGTTCTGACCATACAAATCGGTCTGCGCGAGCATTGTACGAACGTCGAGAGGAAACCGTGACGAGGTAATCACCGGGCATGCGATCGCTTAGGATTGCGGCTGTTCAGCTCTCAAAGTCGAGCTGTCTTTCCGTTTGGATTTGTGTGAAGAGCGGCGCTTTCGGGCCTTTCGGCATGTGTGGCAGCTCGGACCTGAACCAAGCTAGTCTCACGTGTTTTGCATGGTCTTACCTATCCAAACCCCATCGCATCCAAGACTCTCAAACTCGGCTTTTCTGCTTGTCGTCGCTCTGCAGTTGTGCTACACCGTCCGTCTGGTGTGCATCACCTACCTGTAGCAGCTTGTGTGCGCATTTCCAGGAGGGATTGCAGTCGCTTCTCCTGGCGAATGCCACGCCACTTCTCAAAGCTGCTCTGCTGATGTGCTGGCCTCCGGATCCAGGCCCGACTCAATTTGCCCGACAGGCGGCCGTGTCTGCCTCAACATACAGCGCACCCGAAACTGACGTCAGGCATTGGAAAAAGCGCAGACAGCGAGCGGATGCATGAATGCATGCACGTCTCAGAAATACCCGCAACAGCACCCGTACCTATGCCTTCGCGAAATGCACCCTGGCCCCGCGATTGCAAGGCCTCCTATTACAAGCGGACTTTGTTCCGGCTGAAGCCTGTAGCAAAGCCGCCATGACGATGAGATTGGCCGAGCTGGTGCACACGGTAGACAGTCTTGTGCTCAATGTTGCAGTTGACATCTTTGCCTACTGTGCGCTGCTGAAATAAGTGAACCTAACAAATCCTTCGGACCGATTTGCCAGGGGAATTCCCCGGAAGCGGTGCTTGGAGGGTGCTTGGAGGGAGGTCGAGAAGCTCGCCGTAGTTTGAAGGCACCGAGGCCAGGCCCATCCCACATCTTTCCCGCGCAAGCCCCCCCTCCCGCCCCCCCCCACCCAAACGAAAAAGCAAAGACAACGAGAAACAACAAGCTCCACCCCGCCATAAACGGGTGCAGGACAAGTGGCTGCCAACACTCATTCCGTGCACTTGTGTGCCGGGGGAGAGCAGCACGTAGTCGATTGGAGTATACTTGTCCCATCAGCCAATTCATGCATGCAGTATCGACAGAAGACAGCTCCCTGAACCTACTCAGCTCTCAACCCCTGCATCCGCCCACGACTCAAGCGACCCAGTACGCTGGGCGCGCAAAGAAGCGGATGAGGGTGGCAATTCGGAAATTCCTCCAGGTTCGTGTTCTTCATCACCCTTTCGTTTCATTTCACCGTCTCGACTCCTTGGGCCGCCCTTCATCTCACCGTTGCCGCGGCTCGGTTACTTGTTCACCACGCTTCACGCAAGTTTTCAGTGAAACATGTCGGCATGTGCCGCTTCATGTTCGGATGTGCTGTTGCTCGCATGTTATATAAGTCAAGTCCATCCGGCTAGACTGTAGTTGCAAGAAACGGACAGTGGGGCGGTGAGTTTATCTGTTGCCTTAATTTTACAGCCCGCCGCCAATACTCTGTCAGCTCACATGCAGTGCATGTTTCACTTGTTCTTTGCATACATGTTTCGCTGCAAATGTTCTGGCAGCACAAAAATCATGCCTGGCATATCTGGTGTGATTGCAAATGACCTGGGGTCAACCACAACCGATTGCTACCCTTCATTGGGGGGCTTGTGTGTGACCACTCCCGAATCGGCACTAGGGAGAACGAAATTTGCGTTATGTCGCGCAGCGGCAGATCTTGCATGAAACTTGCAGGGGCCCCGAGGGCTCATCATACAGCTCGGGCCAACGAATCTTTGTATGATGTAGCCAGGAAAACGTACCTGCAGACCAGTTCCTGGGTACTGTATGCGCAGCTGGATTGGTCTCAAGGTTCGATTGCATGAGTGGTTCATGTGAGTGATTGCAAGCCTGAGAGTTTTGATCGCCACCTAGATTAAAAGTTGTTCCTAATTGAGAGGGAAACGCCGTGAAACCATCCCAGGACGACATCAGGAACCCGCTACAACTGAGGTTGCGCGTCCTTCGACGACAAGTTGGGAAACCACATAACAACACTCCAGTGTGCGGACTTATGTCCAATAGGCGGAGGGCCCAGCGATGCACCGTCTTGATCCCTTCGGGATAATAGATGAGGTTTTCGTCCCGGTCAGCACTGTTGTGCAAAGTATCAGCAAAAGAAGCCCAAACAAAAGCAGCCAAAATTGGCCGAATACCTCAGTCACAAAGTACCCATATGTCCCAAGATCTCTGATGTTTTTTGTCATTCGTGTGTTTCTTGTCCTGTTCATTGTCTTGTCTCGCTTGTTGTTCTTTGTTCGTTGTTTCGGTTCTTTTGCTTGTCCTTGTTCCTGGTCTCGTCGCTCGGCTTGTTCTCGGTTTCTACTTACAGGTACGGGGACGGGAGGACGGACGAATGCCACCAATTCGGGGTTTTTCCCTCGGTTAGGCGTTCGGGCCGAAAGGATCTCGAGATTAACATTTCTGGCACTTCCTCCACTGCATGCCGGAGATTGCTTCTCGTCGGCAGAGCCTGTCACTATTACTTATTTTTTCATTCAATGATTGTCGGGTTTTGCCGTGCCTTGCTTGGTATGGGCCTTGTGGCGATTCGCGGCCTTTTAGGTTTTTTGTGCCCTTTCCATCGCAACTGCATTTGGGTATGATTTTCAATGTTCGGGCATCAACCTTGCGAGTATGCCGTGAGTTGCGGCCAACTTGGCTACACCGCGAGATCGTCGGTGAACACAAGCGCCTCTTAAGGGGTTTTGATGTTTTCGGATTTGGCCGCGACTTGGCTATTAACCTCGGTGCCTTGGTATGCGCCTTGGTGCCTTACTTACACTTGGTGCCTTGGGCTGTTCTTCGGTGCCTCTTGAGCTTGATGGGACATGGGCACTGCCTCCGGTGACTTTCAGCCTTAGTATGCACCCAACGGAACGTAGGGCCAGCCAAATGTTCAGACCCTCGGCTTTTCGCGACACCTCTCGGGTTGGTCGGATATGGGCAGGCATCCCGGTGCCTCGGTAGGTGCCTCGGTGTCTTCGGGTTCGATGTGGGCTCGGGTTTGAGAGTGACGCAAATGATTGATGCTGTGATAGTTCTCGCCGCTCCTACACAGGTACTCGTATGGACCTCGCAACGGTAGTCAGCGAAAAATGTAGCGAAGCAATACGTTGGCGATTTCATTCATTTTATCCGCCTCTTCGTTGGCGGTTGTGTGTGTGTGCGTGTGTGTGTGTGTGACAACCCTGTATCCAAGGGGCTTCTCTTCCTTATTTGCAGCGCACATTGATTTGCTAACAAACTCGCCAGCTTTCCATGGTGATGTTTTCCGGGACGCTGTAACATGTACCTGCAATTGATTGTCCTAGACATCCTGTAACGCAAGCTGTATATGGTGCGTCCTCGCTTTTGCTTCCAGTATTTGCAACATTCGCGGAACATGGACGACCGTATTGAGCCATTCACGCACTGCTGCCTGTCTTGCTCATGGGTGTCTGCATTAGGTTCAGGCCGCTTTGATTGGGGTTTAGCCAGGCGGAGCCAGGTTCGAGGCAGGGTTACTTTCTGCTGAACGGCTTGAACATTTCGGAGCACGAGCCGACATGTCAAAAGTTTTCCGACGCGTGGTCGCCCGAGACCTGGGCGTTGGTGCTGGGTCTTCGCATAAATCAAACCTGAATTAACATGCAGTGTGTAGTCCTACGGGACGGTGGTGTATGCCTCGGTGCTGCACTCAGATCCTCCAAGTCCGGAGGCGCCAATTCGCAGTGTCAGCGCTTAGCCTGCAGGGGCACAGTTCCATGATCGACCATACAGCCTCAAGGCAAACCCCGAGTTCATACTCACACACCGACTTCTTCGCGCACGAGCTCCCCGCGAACACAGTTCCGCCCGACACCAGCACTTGACATGAAATTCGACACCTACCCGGAGACCTCCCATCACTTGGAATTATTCTACTCTCAAAGATCATCAGGTCCCTCGAAACCTACGTCCACGCCACACCGATCCCGTTCTGGCTGCTGGCCCAAGGACTCTCATGTTACACTGTCCAAGAGTGCACACTTGATTCTGGATCTCATCGGTCCCGCTGATCCACGACGCGTCCGCGACTGGCTCTCTTCGCGGTACTCGCTGAACACCACGCAGATCAGTCATTCCCTGCAGAACCAACACTCTTTGGGACCGAGGTTTACAGCTTTGAGCACTTCTTGGAAGAGCTGACGGAGGATGCGGATGACGCCACTACCTCGCCACCACATCCTCCCAACCGCAGATGTCGACTACCACCTCGATTGCACACCCTATTGGATCTGTTACTGAACTTCTATGTCGCGGTCTCTTCGACGATTCGTTCGACATTACCTCATCATGTTTTGACCCGGCTTACGTGGCTGCGTGCGTTATGGTTCCTCAAACTGACACAAATCCGACCGGCGACAACTACAAATCATCGTGGTCTTTTGGACACCTTCCACACCGCCGACCTCCAAACCTATTCACTTCAGCGCCATCTTCAACCGGGCACAGTCTACATCAAGGTCTCCCACAAGCATCCGGCATGGTACATCGGATCCACGGTTCACACTGTGCTGGACCGCGAAGTGTCTCGCCGAGCCAAGTTCAATCAGCTACGTGCGGGGACCCAAGCTTTCTTCTTCCCCGCCTTGCGAATTTGGCACGCAGCGGGCACCTACGAACACTACCTTCCCATTGCATTACATACGAGATCATCGGAGAGTCAACTCCGATCATTGGAGCAGGCCATGATCGCGACGTACCATCCACAGCTCAACGCTCCCTTCGTGTACGTATTCCTTCGAAAACTTGGTGTACAGCTCGAAACCCCGATTCACACGTCATTTATGGAAAACTGCATTGGTGGTCGCCTACTACGCATTCACCATCGATATACTCACTACCGTGACCTACCGGAACATATGGGCAAGGCAACCACTCCCTTCTTCACGAACGAGAGACACTCGCTCACATCATACAATATGTGGGCAGCAACGGCGAGATGAAGTATTTTGCACAACGAGTTCTACGACGTCAACGGGTTCCTATAGCATACCTATACCTCTTGGTCGCTTCCTGGTCTTCGTTAACGAACCTCATCAGAGCCGAGCTCTTCAAGCACTACGTCTGGCTCTTCGACACAAAGGCGGCGACGTCCCACCTCGACATCGCATGGTCCAACTTCCGCAACTGTGTCACGATGTTTTGCAACCAGCCCAGGATTGGCTTCACGGGTACGTACGGCATCACAAAAATTGGTTTCCACCTTATCACCTGCCGAAGATCCACGTGATGGAAAGACGGGACAGCCTCTCTACAACCGTCGAGCTTGGCTGCTACAATGGGAACCAGACCGACTTTGTGTGCCACTGCGCGGATTTGCCAGGAGATCGTACACCTGCAGGCCACGTCGCCGCCCCAGCCGCTTCAGTGCTACACACCCCGCTGTATGACGAGAACATGGGAGATGGACGATGGCTAACCAAGAACCAATTTCGACGCCACGCAGTAGCCCCTATCCGACGCTGGCTGCAACAGTGGCGACAACCCGACAACTCCTTCCTCCGATGGCAGGTGTTCACATCTCACCAGTGGCGGATCCATCGACAACAACTACAATTACGACCTGATGGACGACAACTCCGAGAACTCAAAGCTCTCCGCGAACAGTTCGATCATGTTGTCATATCTCCGATCGACCACGGTCCTCCTTTGGCCTACTGTTTCTGCCCTCGACAATACTTCGACATTTTAGAAAAGGCCTTTTTGGACCCGGCTGTGTTCTGGAGACGGCAGACCACACCGCTGGCTTTGGCGGAATATATACAACGGGCCATACATCGACATGTTCCACCTCGCTATCATTGGGCACTGGCACCGCGGGAACCACTTCCCTATGCGTATGTCTTGCCCAAGCAATCCAAGTTTTTCTTGAAGGGCCGACCGATCGTCAGTTATTCCCGGACGTGGTGTGCGCAGATGGCCAAATTTCTTTCCACTGCGGTTCTACAGATTTTGCAGACCGTCGTCCCGGCCTCAGTTTGTCTCCCCCATCGTCCACTCCATCATCCAGACCTTCATCCAGGCCTTTCGCAACAACCCGGCTACGGTGGAATTGCAACTACTACAACAGGATTTGTCCGGTTTCTTTCTTTTCTCGGTCCCGCATGATCGATCTATTTTGCCATCGCCGCCCTCACCGACATGTTCTCCCGACACCAGGGAATCTCTCAGGACAGTGACATTCAGATCACCATGAAGGAATGCAACTCGATTGGACGGATATTTCGTGGACGTTACAGAAAAGCGGGATCTCATTACCACCCTCTTCGTCTACGAGATCTACCCAAACTGGTGATGTTTCTATTGCGACATTCATACTTTCCGTTGGCACCGAGATTCTGGTCCAACATCGCGGTGCCTCCATGGGATCGCCAATGGCCCCATCCATGCGCGGCGCCACCGCCGCTTGATGGGAAGCCACCTTTCACCAACTGATCCAAGATCAACTTTTAACTTCACGATTTTTCTGCTCCTCTCGTTCTGTGGACAACCGATGTCTACTTCGCATCTGGGATGGTGACCTCAGCGAACCAGGCCACAACCATTCACTTCCTTCTCGCCTGCGACTCCATGATCCTCGTCATCAAAGTCCCGGCCCATACCCTCACGGGTTCAACGACATCTATCTTCATCCACATTTCTATGGCTTACCTTTGGAACTGGAGAACGTCCCAGGACGAGAAATTCTTGGTACAGTGGTCGACACGGAACCACGTCGCGTGGAGCTCGTGTTGCCGAAACATAGCATCTCGTTGCGATCTCCCTGCACGGTGTCCTCTACTAGACGGAACACACAAGGCCTGACCACTCGCATCTATTTGGTCTGCCGTTTGTCGTGGCCACGAACAAGCATCGTTTCGCAGGTCCGTCAACTACTTCGACTTTACAGTGAGTTGGTTTCTCTGAAATTGCGCTACAGAATGCATCTCAGTCAGTTTTGCGCAAGTTTGCCATTCGTTGGCAACAGGTCAACCAGCCGTGAATGCACAAACAATCGTTCCCTCGCGATTGCCTTCCCACTGTCCATCGCCCTTCTTCGCAGCCATTTCGGTTTCCAGTTTTCCTCCAGCTATGATGGACTCTCCACTTCAATCACCTACCCCAGTCATGAAGGTGCGGACCACGACACTGGACATCATTCCGCACCCCCACACACGACTGTGAATACGAACCCCACTTCGTCCTCTTCTACATCTTCTTCCGCTACATCGAGAACCAGACGCAGATCGTCTTCATCCTCTTCTTCCTCATCGACATCTACACGTTCGGTTATATCCACACGCCGTAGGTCTTCTCCAACGATTAGACCCAGAACGTTGCACCCACCGACTACGTTCTCCTCCCGGATGCCACCTCGCGGCCGCGAGCGTATGATACATGAAGTTGGCACTGATGCTAGGGGACGTCGTCGCACAGGTGTTACAGTCGAAGGAGATGCCATCGGCTCGACGACAAGCTTGGCTTCGACAATGGCAGAACGCCTTGCCAAAGTCACCCCACAACATACAGGTTACGCAGTGCATCCAACGTCGGGCTCGCATCATGCTCGACATCATTGCACATCAAAGGGGTGGTCCCACAGACTTCGACGTCGGTTCCACATTGCGGAGGACCAGCTTCTCCCACTGGCCATCATCTACCGCGAAGACGCTCAACGTCGTACTCAGACGCTGACGGAGCGCCGGAACCGTCCCTAGTCATTTCTTATTGACATCGTCATCCCCTTGTCTGTGAAGAACAACCTGCATTAGTCAGGATGCATTGACCTCTACATACAATTACATGTTTCCATTTACCAGTCCCGCAGCCGTTTCCATAGCCATTAGTCGCCATTCCTCGTCCACCTAGTTACTCTTCTCGCACCGTTGCCATGGCTCATCTCCCCATGCCGTGTCTCCCGCTCGTCCTTTCCTACTTCGAGATGAACACCGTCATCTGTTTTGACCCCAACCAGTGCAAACGCCCCTACCACGACGGTGCTCCCATTGTGCGCACGGCCATGGAACTGAGACGACTACAGCGTCGACACTGTACGTGGCATCAGTTCGGAGTGTGGCAGCACCTGTTACAGGAACTGCGGGACTACAAGTTCAGCGCGCACAATTTCTTCGGCTTCACTCAAGACGTCACAATCTTCACCATCCTTCACTACCAACCGGACGTTTTTGCCAATTGCAGCCAACTGAATCGATGTACCTACTACTAACTCAGAGGATTTCGTCGACAAGCCATTCGTGTCCGTATCTCTGAACCTTCTTTAGCGCCTTGGCTACAAGCACCTGCAGGACCTTGGATATCCACATGCTGGTGTGCAGCTCGGGTGATTCACTTTTCCAAGTGGACCCCTACAGCTAGAACATGAACCATAAGAACTTTGTGATGCCTCACCGGCCTGGTGATCCTCAGTCTTGATTTCTAGTACCAAAGGACACCTTATTACCTGCGGGCAGTCAGATAAAAGATGCACCTGACGATTGTGCTGCTCTCCATTCCCTACCACATTGTCACCGCAGCCGTTTGCTACCTGTTACCCTGATTCCGTCCCCGACGCAACATGGCCTGCACCCGATACGAGCTGTTGAGCGATGCCTTCTTTACCTCCTGGCTCGACTACCTGACCGTCATCACTGTTTGGGCGATACCCGCCATTCCGACACATTCGGAACACGAAGAGTGGGTCGCAACCACCCTGGACCGCCTGGTCGGGTTTAGCTGATATTCAGAATCAA
>CAJNJA010006797.1:0-43423 GCA_905231915.1 Symbiodinium necroappetens
CTTCAACGAACGTATGACGATCAGACGTGGGGGCCCCGGGCAAAGCCTCGCAGATATCGCAACTCATCGCAGCTCAGTCTCACTCCCTCTCTCTCTCTCTCTGTCTGTCTGTCTGTCTGTCTGTCTCTTTCTCTCTCTTCCCCTCCCTCGATAAAATGAAAACGAAGAAGAATATACTAAGGTAATGATGAAATAATATTTCCATGTATATATTGACATACCAATGTCTCATATAGTAACATATTATGTCACTCTCGCTCTCTCTCGCTCTCTCTTCCGCGCCGAGGCTTGGGCTTACTTGATGCTTTGCGGCGACAGGGAGACTGGGCTTTCGCATGGCTTCTGAACAGATCAGGGTTCACATAGGGCTTGATGCTAGGGTTCAGGAGTTTAGGGATCTCAAGACACATGGTTGGCGCGAGTCCGAAGGCTTCTAGCTTAAAGCTGTGGGCTTCGTGTGCCTTTTGTTTCTGTCCTGGTTGAGTCGCTGCAAACCAGATGCAAGAAAGGGATCTCGGGATGCCTTCCGTGGTTCAGCAGTCGCGCTGTGCAGGTTCTCAGAGGCTTCATCGAAGGCCCTCGACACTCAGCAAGCTAGCTTTTTGCCTCTCGTGTGCGTGTCCGTGTTTGTTTCACCTTGTGCAGTATCCTCGTAGCCTGTGGCCACCCCTTTTGGCCCTGGGCGCTGTCGACGTCCAGGCCGTTGTCCGGTAGGCAGCCACTCTAAAGCAGCAAGCCTTGATGTGCCCTTATTGCTGGAACTCAAGCCAGTACTCGATGCCTTGTGTGCCCGTTCCGAAGGCAAAGAAGTGCTCAAGCTCGATTTCCCATCGAAGACTGTTGCAATCGAGATCAGAGACATGGCTTCGTCTCGACGTTTGGCACAAGTGGACTGGGAGTCCACAGATGGGATCTTCCTGCGCAACATCCCTGCTAAGTGTGATGAGCAAGCGTTGCGCAACTTCGTGCAGGCGAAGGGGGTCACAAACTTCAGCGCACAGATGGCTGTCTTTCCGAATGGCAATGCTAAGGGATTTGCCTCCATCCGCTTCAGTGAGAGGTCTGGAATGCAGGACTTCGTTTCCAAAGTCCATGGCCAGTTCATCCCAGGTTTTCAGAAGGCAACTCCGCTTTCTTGCGAGCCACTGAGGGGCACAGAGTCACGACGAATCCTTCGCAGTAGAAGCTACATGCCTGCGCCATCACAGCCATGGGCACCTGGGACCCACGAGCACAGTTCCATCAGCGGGGAAGGAAGAAATTCCACTGGGAGCTACAGGAAGAGCAAGGGCACAATCGGCTGCAGCACGATGGTCAGCGGCAAGGGTTTTCACATCGAGACTGGATATCGTGGTGCCTCCGCAAGCATGGAGGTCGCTTTCGGTGCTAGCGAGGCAGACTGTGGGGCCATGGTTATCGACCAGCAGCCAGCATGCACGACAGTGTTATGCTCAGATGGAAGGTTGAAATTTATTCTCTAGCTTCGTCAGGTGCTCGTCGAAGGTTGAGGGAGCTTCCTTGTGGCCGTCTGGTCCGTACCACTGCCCACGTACGTGAATCCGGTGTTCAGCCGACAGTATGTTTCTTAGTGGAAACCTGGGCCGAGTGAGTTTAGTGCAAACTGTATATAGGTTGAATGTTGCGAGTGCGGTCTGTACAGATTCTCGGCTGACAACAGGCTTAAGGATGTCTGTTGCATGATGTTGCATGTTTGGGAAGCAACGGAATTGTTGACTTCCGCCGCTGCATCTAAATGAAGCGAATGCAGCCGATTCACATTTCAACTCGCACTCCCGCTCTTCGCGGGATAATACACGGTGAGAGTACCATGTTATGAAGATTTGGTGTACTCGTAGTGTGTGCAGAGTGTACAGAGGCCAAGGGCCAAGTGAGGGATGATGGAAAGATCTTTTAGCGATTCAAGAGCAGGCCCGTCCTTCAGTTGACAAGCTTGGCTTGCTTGTAAAACGACAAGAACGAACACAACGACAACATCGATGTCCCTGTAAAACGATAGGAGTAAACATCAATGAGAACAGAAGTAACGGTCAAGCAAGTGGGTGGGGTCTTTTCAAGCTCCCTCAAGTGCCTGAGCTGTTCAGCGCAGTGCGTCGGTCATTAGTGACCACCCACTGAATACACATTAGACTTGCGAAACCATGCTGCACCATGCAGGGGGCACTGCTCCAGCCACTGAAAACGGGAAGGTCCGCTTCTGCTTCTACAATCACCACGTCTTAATACCAGCATCAGGATCAGTAACTAGTTCGTACCTATCTTTGTACTCAGACTGCGTGGGGGTTCTCCGGTGTCCGTAGACTCCGGGTCCTGCCTTTTGAAGATGCTTCCGCGCGAGGAGTCCTCGGATCTCGGGGCCTGGCTCAAGGCGGCCGGGGAGATCTTTTCCGTGACTCAGAGAGTGGGGGTTGCAAGGGCTTTTAAGCCTCAGTTTCCTTTGTTTGAGGGGTGCCCTCTGCAGTCGCACTAGGCCCGGATACAAGACAAGGGTTTAGGGTCACTCTCGGACTCTTCAAAGGCCAGCCGCATCTTGTGGCATTCCGTCGATGCCGCCGGCGCGGAGATGGGAAATCGGATATGGGCCAGCACGCAGCTTTCATCAAAGCTCTCTGCCCCCCCCTGAGCCGGCTCAGAAGGACGGTTGTTGCGTCTAAGGATGGCCCTTCTGGCGTTCTCGAAACAGCTGGATGCAAGTTGCATCTGTTCGTCGCCAGACCCTTTTGCGCGGGAAGCAGTCGTCGCACCCTCCTCAGGTCTGCACTGTGGTTGTAATATTTGCCGGTGCCCTTGTGCAGACACTAGTTTGGTCGAGGTTGTTCAATTAGATTCAATGAGCTTCGTTTCTCTGCAATTTTGAGCATGATCTCCACAATCAGCATTCAACCACAGTTGCGATTTCAGCAAAAGGAAGGCAAGCAGGTGTAGAGATTCAGCTGCCATGTCAGAAGATCACGTTGCCTCGATTTCCGAATCCACGGACTCTTGAATTCCCTCTGTAATCCGCAGCCGCTGCGTAGTTCTGGGAATTGGCTGATGAGAGCCGGTTCAGCTTCCCGAATTACTATGTCCTGATGCGCTTAGGAAACGATTGGCGACATTTTGTCTTTCCTCAGGTGCGGGGCTCAGATGCAACATGAATTTAGACCTTGCCTAAAGACTGCATGTTGCATAGCTGCTTCTGAAGCCAGCTTTCACTAACGTATTTCCAAACTCCTGCAGCATTCCATGCTTTTTTGCTTCTAGAACAGTATATGTCTCGATGACTCATATTACGCAGTATTACAACACAAGTTCTTCTTCTTATAATGATTATGATGCTTATGATTATGATTATGATTGTTATTACTCGTATGATTATAATTGCTGTTAAAGTTTTGCTATGACAATTGCTTGCCATTATCAGTTGCATCAATGACCTGCCTAGCCAGTCGCTCAGCAATGCGGGAGGCAGAAAGAATGATAACTAATACTAGTAGTACTAATATTTATTGTTTCTATTTTCCGTATTATTCGTATGTTCTTACTATCATGAAATTTATTCGTAATTGTTGCTGATTTGCTGAGAATGTTGCTGTTAGTATCATGATGATGATGATGATGATTATTATTGATCTTTCAAGACTAATCTCCAGGCTCGATCTGCGAGCCTGCCCAAGTGCGGCAAATGGTGGCGCAGACCCCGAGACTTGGCGTTCGACCATAGACGTGTGACATTCAGTCTTAGATCGCTCGCTCTATCTAGGGAAGGAGAGGGTTTAGGGTTTAGGGTTTAGAGGGTGAGGATAGGATGATTTTTAAGGGTATTGCTGTGGACGCTTGTCAAACCGCTGGATGCCACGGGGGAGAGAGCCACAGCAGGCAGGTGTGTGGGACAGAAGAAACAAATCCAGGGAGAGCCTTGCTGAATGCGTGCTAGAACAAGACTTGTAGCCGTCGTAAATTCAGATTCAAGCATGCCGCGCCGTGACCCCTTACCACAAGATATCCTGAGTTCTGGCCACCGTTTTCATTGTGGAAGGAAGCAGGCATTTAGGTCGCCGGCGCCTGCTGGCAGCCACTTCTTTACGACCATTCATGCAAGGTAGGGCGAGGGTCCGAGAGAAGAAGACAGAGAACATGCGTGCGTGCAGGGAGGAAGGAGTGTCTTCCTCCTCTTAGAGAGAGGTGCATGGAGGTGACTTGCCTTTCTTCTCACCCTTCCTAAAGTCCCGGATAGCAAACGGGGGGGCCTAGAGCCCAGATTGCCTTAACAGCCCTCCAGCCCGAAGAAGGTGTCCATGCAGATTGGCAGACCGGGGGCCCTCTGCTCCTTATTCTAGTTATGATAAGACTGGTACGTGGGTCTGAAACCGGTGTGTACAGTATCACAGTCCCTTCAACAAGCCCCATAAAATTGGGGAACCCCCCGCGGCCAGCGGGCTTAAGACGCTCCCTGTGCGCTGCGGAAAAAGAGTTGTAGAGATAGAGACCTTAGCCATTTAATTTTGGCTCAAGACTCAATCCTGTTGTCTTCTGCCATGGACTTGCTCTCGACCTGGGCTTTGGACATCTGAGACAGCCAGCTTTGTCATGTTCCTGGCAACGCTGGCATGCTCTTTGTGGATTGGCTTGGCATGCTTGGCCATGTTCGCTGCCTCGTCCGACCGAGCCGTCGACGGCGACAGCTCGCGAGGCTCCTGTCGTGAGCAAGGCTTGGCCGCCATGACAGGAAGCTTGCTTCGGAGAGCGATGGAGATGTCGCGCCAGGAGGAGGAGCGGCGCCAGAATCAGCAGAATCAAGAGGCAGAGCAGGCAGTTGACTCAACAGATGTGGAAGCTGCTGTCGCGCCGTGGCCCGAGCCAACGCCGTCGCAGCATGCGATGCCCTGGCCCGCACCCATGCAGATTGCCTTGCCTCCAGCATCGCTCGGCTGCAATGGACGTCGGAACGATCTTTCCAAAAGGCAGCTCCAGGGGCCCTCGCTTTGCATCGTCCTCCGCATCGTGCTTGGTCGGTAGACACCTCCCTATCCGTGTCCTCATCGAGTCGCGTTCACAGACAGACCGGGAGCTACAAGTGTGCATTGAAGAAGAGAGGGCGCGAGAGAGAGAGAGAGAGAGTGTCTTGAGCGTATTGTGTTGTGCTGAGTTGAACGGGGGATCATATGCCTGACTCGCTAATACGGCGTGTCATAAGGAGGGAGCGCCTGTGAGTTCAGATCATCCCACTGCAGGGGAAGAAACCGTAATAATGTGTCACTGTTGTTTGTTGCTTCCTTGACTAAGCAGTGGGGGGATCATACTTTCCTCAGTACAGCCGAGCCTCTCTTTACATAGTAAAGGGAGGGCAAAGACACCTGAGGACTGCAGGTGCGCGCTCGCGCGCGGAGGGCTGGGGACGGACCTACCCCAGTTCTCCCCACCTGGTAGAGAGAGAGAGAGAGAGTCAGTCACTTCGTTCCCACCCCCGTAAGGGGCCGATCAGACGTACCGGAGCGCGCCTAGTGGGGTTGGCTTTCGCCGGGGGGTCACGACCCCCAGACGCCTAGCAAGCAAGCAAGCAAGCAAGAGACGAAGTGACTATCGCGCTAATAGTTGCATCTGGGGATCCCCTGGATGGCCTGCGTGAAGCCTGCACTGGCTCTCATGAGGGGTCTTCGTTGGGGTGTGTTTCACAGGCGCAAGCAGGGGAACAGGACGGTCCCAATCCCGGAAGGGGTCACGGGCTTCGGGCCAGGGGGTTTCGGCCCCCGCAGGCACTGAGATGAGGCGTCGGTTTAGGGGATTCGCGGCCAGGGGATTGCATCTGAGACAAGCAGGCCAAACGTTGCGGCTTCATAACACAAGGGCGGGGCGCGCGGGCTAAATGCCGGTGGGTCGGCGACGACCCCTAAGCCCGGCAGAACAAAGAAGAGAGCGAAAGAGAAAAGCGGCTTTAGCTACTCCTGCACAGCTTGCGTTTCTCACCCCTAAGCCCGCAACGCAGCGGCTGGGCTTGGAGCCCAGGGGACCAGGGGGAGAGAGCGGAAGATAGAGGGCGGCAAAGCGAGGGACGGGTAGAGGCGGCTAGGAGGAAGGGAGGACAAACACAACCAAGCGAGCTGAAAGAGGCAAAAAACACTAAGGACATGGTTGGTCAACACCAGTTATCCCTTTCTGATGCGATGCGCATCCCGTCATCAAAGAGTTGATCCCGACCGCAGAGCATGACTCCTTGTATGAGTGACACAGTAGCCTCTGCCGATGCCCTCGAATGCACACGGCCGGCGTGCAACCACATGCAGATCTTCATGGTAGACGAAGTTTCCAATGAGGCCAGGTTCCCGCAAGCGCGTTCCGCGCCTGGGCCATCAGTCTGGTAAAGCTTGCGAGTGTCCAGGCAGGACAGGGCTGAAGCCCTCTGAAATCACGTAGCTTGGCACTGCCACCCTGTGTTCAAGGCCGGCCTCGAAATTGAGGACTTGGCCGAGGTCTTTCGCGAGGCGATCTTGGCACTCGACTAGTCCTCAAATAGAGATTGAGTGCATCTTCGGGTTGTGATGGAAAGCAAGAAAGCGAACAGAAGAACAAGAAGAACACACCAAATCGTCGAACCTTCTTCCTGGAAAACAGCTGTGGCGCAAGCTGGAGTTCGTGCTTTCATTTTTTGTGCACGAGTCGTTTGGAGTTTGGCGTCGCTCATGATGAATTTTTGGACAAGCCTCCGCATCGACCATGGTGAGTAGGCTTGCAACTTCGCGAATGTCGGGGAGAGTTTGGGCCCGGGAACGGTCAGGGAAGCCGCTGCAACACCCCCCAGCTGTTCGCACAGTACGGGACGACTAGAGGAGCACGGATCGCTCCATCGCCGACAGGAAAGTGTGTGAAACGTTGCCAAGATACGGATCCAAGCACCCTGACTATGGAATGTGCTGCTCGACGCACCCGAAGAAGCTGGAAGCACTGCGATTGTGCGGCAGAACTGCAAGAGTCGATGTCCGTGGCAACATCCAAAAGGACTTTCACATGCATTGTGCCCATAACAGTCGCGCTTAGTACTGTGACGGCCCGGCCCGCGCGCCGAACGTGACCACGAGAAGGCTTCGATGTTGGCTGGCGGCGCGAGTGCGAACTATGCGCCTGCACCGAAACAAGGAAGCTACTGGGTAGGTTGGCTGACAGTGTTGCTTTTTGGTGTAGGCGGCCTTTGAAGTGCTGACGTGGTTCCGCCCATGCATGAAGTGAATGGAAGAACTACAGCAACCTACCATGGCACGTGCGAGGTGTGAGAGCAAAGACCTTGCTGAAAACTTGCACCGCATTGTCAGGCCATGGAAAGCACGGTTCCTGGAGACCTCGCTTTGGGAGCTACAACTTGGGCTTACGCAATGCAGCTCAAAGGCGATGAGATGTCTGCAACACACTTGTAAAAAGAAATAATAGTATTAACACAATAGTACATAAAGGCAAGTATCAATAGTGAAGATCATAGTGCCATTAGTCATAACCAAACAATAAGAATAACTCCACCACTAGAAACCCTAATGGGGCGGGCTTCCATCTCCTGCTGCCAAGGTACGTAGCCGAGTGGAAGCTCCTGTCTGCCACGCCTGGAGAATGACCTGACCTCTTGCGATGCGCGGACAAAAGGGGCATCCTGTTTCCGTTCAGGGATGGTGCTGGCGTTGTGGATCGAAATTAGGGCATTTCTGACGCTTCTGCTACCTTTGTCTATCTTCTTGCGGTCAGCACAATGGTCGGCTCCAGCTAGGGAAGATTTCGCCGATGTCGAGGGCCATGGCAGGTTCGTGCCCCAAAAACCGGTGCCTGCTGGTGCATTGTCACTTCCGTCGCGGATTTCGAGGCGAGCAGCCGCTGTCGGCGCGGTCGTCTGACGGTGAGATGCGCAGCGTGTAAATGCGACCGTGGACACTGCTCAATTCTGAGCCTGTTTTCGTGCACCGAGGCCCTGCCAGCATGCAGCAACATGGCAGAATTACTGTCTGGATGGGAAAGCTGTGCTTCACGCTTCGTCTCCAGAAGCATCCTGGTGAACCACGGGGCCTCGAAAGGCAAAAAATGATGCGCCAGCGTGAGCTGGTGCTGAAGAGGCAGACAGAAGCAGCAAAATCCTTTGGGGTTGCATCCTGAGCTTCAGGCAAGACCCGTACAAGACTGCAAGGGTCTGGAAGAGCCACTGCACTTTGAGGTGGTCGCCCAGCAGCATCCTCCACCACGGCCAGCTGACACACCACGCCAGGCACGAGATCGGGGGCTTCTAAAGTCAAACTCCCAGATCTCTTGTGGCAAAAGCTCGGGAGCTTCTTTGCTTACTTCGAGGTGCTCAGTGCGAGGGCCCCGCCGGATGCACCACGGGTCGGCATCGTCGGATCCGCAGAAGTGCAGGAGGCACCCGGGTTCTGATTATATCTGCGCTCAGAGGTTTCAACAGTCACCCCCAATATTCCGACCAAGAAGCTTTTCTGATCATCTTTGGCAAGACTCGCATGCCGAATCTGCTTGCCTCTATACCCTGTGTTACAGGCCGTGGAGGCTGTCGTGGAGCATGACCAGATCCCACAGGCGTTTGCACACGTAACGCTGCGATTCTGTGTGTTAATTCTGTGGCGTGGAGGCCCAACCACTGGAACATTCATTGGCTTCATTGGAAGAAGAGCTTCTCGCCAGTGGCAAGGCAGCCGTCGTACTATACTATACTAGGTTACTAGGCTACACAATAAGTACTAAAAGATAAAAATTAATGGAATTTCATGGAGTATAATAGGTTCGTCCTAGCCAGGCGGGAGGCAAAAAAATGGCACATACTGGAATGCAATATAATCTTGCAGGCCATTGAGCTCGACGAGGCTGAAGACCGCGGTCGGGACCACTTAGGACACGGTCAGGTTCTCAGTGCGGGGGTGTGCCGCTGGCACCCAGCGGCACGGTCTTGTCCCAACACTTCTCGTTAACTCTCGGTCGGTTCTTGGCGACAGCACTGAGGCTGGGATCTGGAGGTGGACAGAGGCAGAGCTCAGAGCGCTCCGACAGCTAGACTCCTGTTCTTCCTTTGTCGTGGTTCTGCATCTGTGTTGGGCAGAGTTCAGCCAGGAAATTGCATGCACGAAGTCGTAGACATAGCGACGACAGTTACCTCCAATTTATCATGGTCGCAACTTGGGATACGCCGCTCCTTCCAAGCAAACGGACAAAAGCGCAGGCGACGAGAAGCAGACCCGCGCCAAGAGGAGCTTCTGGCGACCTTGGAAAGCAGAGCAGAGTGCCATGCTCTGCATTTCTCGGCTTTTCTGAGTGTTTGCAAGTGTTCCTCTTCCCAACTCCACCCCGCACACTGCCTGCAGCAGCAAGGTGATGCTGCAGCTCGGATGCAAGTTGTGCTTGGGATCGGACGCAGCTGTTCAACTGAGAGCTCATGCGGCGGCTCGTTCAAGGTGGCGAACTGTCCTGTTGACGAGGTGTCGCGCAACTCGGCAACATACGCACCCGTTGGCCACAAAATCAGCGTAGAGGAAGCGCTGAGGCGCACGATTGAAATAGCACTTCCACCTGCTGCCACACTACGAATCAGTGGCTGTCACCTCGCGACCGATCACCGAAATTTTTGCGAGACCAGCGAGCTTGATTTCCATACCCCAAAATGCAGTAGCTCCATAAGTTCAGGCTAACTTGAATCTCAGCCCTAAGGTTTTCGCGATGCTTTCTGTGCCTCCCAGGCGTGGATCTAGATGCCTTGAGTGGAGACTCTCCCGAGCCTGGACGAGACCGGACACTTCACTGCACTGTGGCTCCAGAATGCCGTGAGTTAAGAGATTTATATTGAGAGAGGCATAAGGGCTAGAGTTCTGTTCCGGAAATAGGAACGCGGATAAGTTGGCGGCCGGGATGTGCAGAACTCGTCGCGTTGTTCGCCTGTTTCGGGAGTGTGAGAGTCAGCAAGTCACACGAGGGGGAGTGTGCGAAGTTGTTCTCCAGTCTCCAGTTGCGAGTTAGTTTTGGCCAAGCTCAGGAAGCACGTAGGCTTCGGAGAGATGGAGGACGGCAGCATCCTCGGATGTGCCCAAACCGCGAAACCCGTGATGGCAGTGACGGTTGATTCTACCGAGGAACCTCGAAGTCTGGGGTCTGGGACTTGTTTCGGATGCTCCGGTCAGTCTACCGCCATTTGCCTTCGCTTGAGTTGGAGAAGTCATGCGGCGAGGCCACATCTGCTTTGAATATGGGGCGAGTTGCCACCCCATGGACGGGTTCATCCAAGGTTGGAGAGGGCAATTCGAGAGTTCCCCCCCTCCTCTTGGTGTACTGGTGCAGGCGGGCTTAGATTCTCTGCTCCCTGGAGAACTCCAGCAGGATAGGGCATCGAATGCCGGCATGATCGAGCAGGATCCATGCAACCATTGCGTTTGCCCACAGGACATGACATTGAGCTCATCGGCCCTTGAAATTGTGGAAGAGGGCACGGGCCATAAAGGTGTGAGAAGCAATCCCGTCCAGCCATGCCACAGCCAGATCCCCTGCAGGCTTCGCATCTGGACTCCCGCTTTCAGATAAAAACGCATGACACGACGAATCCGGCACAGCTGGGTTGACCAAGACAACTCTCTTCAGGTGTGGCTTGATGACTCGACATATTGAGAGGTCAGTGGGGGGCTGAACAACTCTTGCATGGAGGGCCGCGCGCTGAAACTAGCACTGCGCTCCTCCAAGGAAGGTGTGTGTTTCCACTGCGCGGGTAACCTTGTTGCAGAGCAGATGATTCACAACAGCGAGGTGGAATAGCACTTAGATAGGGCTGCTTGTCTCCAAAGGAGTGTAGCACCAACGATAGATTTTTATACTGTCTGCCACGCACTGTCTGCTGCCTGCCGAAGTTGGTACTGCAGATGCACGTGTGCAAAAGTGTTGCAAGCAGTCAGGCATGGGCCCAGACACCTAGCTTCCAGAAAGATGATCCCTGCCAATAAACGCTTTTTCGCTAGCCGAATACCGGCTTTCTACGTGAGGGGGTCATTTCTCGCTCGGACTTCAGCATGCGAAAGCGTGCCCGTTGCTGGACCTCGGATGTCTTTGCCTAAGATAGGCGAGACTTTGCAGAGTCCAGCCTAGCATCCTCTAGACTTGCCGAGACACGGGGGCCTGCCCTTTTCTTTTCGATGGAGCGCGACGTCTTGTGTTACACCTCTACAAAATGAAATGTTCTCCAGCACTTGGCCAGGGCTTCACCCTCTTTCTCTCGCTCTTTTTCTCTGCAAAAGCCATCATTGTGTAGCACCGCGTCTTCTTTTGGTCACGGCTTCAAGACTGCAAGCGGCATTCCAGAAAAAAGCTGCTGTGGATCGAAGCGGGCAGGAGGGTTGGGTTGTCGCTTGTGATTGCCCATGGGCCATTCTGCTCAGGATGTCTTGTAGATTGCTTGCGGAGGTGGCAGCCTTCAGGAACAGTCTTGAGCAGCAACGAACTAAGATCCAATCGCAGACGATCGATCACAGCGGGGAGCGGGCATTCAGAAATTCATGTGAGGCCTCAGCACACATTACCGCCCTCTCTCCCATGGGGCCCCCGGAGGATGCCCCACAAAAGGAGGGACAGGGACCCGAGGCCGAGGAGCACCAGCTCCTGGCTGGGGTGGTGCGCAGCTTGCAGGCCAGAGGCGCCTCCAACCGGCACGGCCACTTGGCATGGGGGAGCCCATTCTAGTATTAGTATTAGTATTAGTCTTGGTTCTAGAAATAGTATGGGCCATAACAAAAACTATAAGGAGCCCCGCCCTTCCCCACAACAATAAAAAAAAGAGTATCTTGGTAATTGTTTTTTGGCCCCTGTATTGTAGTGAAGTCAGGGAGGGCCGAGACTCGAGACGTCAAGGTTTCAGTAGCCGCTGAGAGGTCAAAGTTGGGCCGAGTGGCTGGAAAGAAGGGGCAGCGCGTCCGCCCGAGATCCGGCAAGGCCCGGCTCCGAGCTTCTTACCTTCTATATATATTATAATAACAATAAGAATAATAATCATAACCATAATCATAATCATAATCTTAATGCTGAAAGCCTGTGGAGCATTCCAAACTCCATGCAAGGCATGAGATCAGTGCCTTGAAAGCCTTCCTGGAGGAATGTGGATCTGGAGACTTGGGGAGCAAAGTTCTGCGCAACGACCGGAAGAGACGGAAGGTCAGGTTGGGTTGAAGCAGGCATAATGTGACTTGAGGGTGCGAAAGCACAATGAGGGCCCGAAATCCTAAAGGTGATAATAAGGCCTGCATGCACTGAAGCTAAAGACATGTGCGGGATTAGCGCTGCAAGGCAAAGGAGCAGCTCAAGGAAGCTCTTGGCAGTCGGGGCCCCGTCCTCTCAAATGGGAAAGGGTGGGCTGTGTGATGATCCGTGGATCGTTTTTGGATGTTGTTGCGATCAGGTGATCCGACTGCTACTCGCTTGCTGCGACTTGTGGAGCTCACAAGAGCTCACCCAAACTTCGGCCTCTTCTTCGGACTCGCCGGGCTCGGGGAAGGGAGAAGGTCCCTGGCCCGGGAGGGGGCTGCGGACTCGGAGGCTTTGCAGGCAGAGGACGTTCTCCTGGCGGTGGACTGCGAGATGGTTTCCACGGATCTGGAGGAGGACGCGCTGGCGCGCGTTTGCGTCTGCAACGCCCGGGGTGAGCTGCTGCTGGACAGGCTGGTGAGGCCTCCTGGGAAGGTCACAGATGCCCGCAGCAGTATCACCGGTATCGAGGCGAAGGACTTGGAGGTGGATTACAGCCTCGAGGATGCACAGGCCGACATCCTCGGCCTGATCCATCCATTGACGGTGGTTGTAGGTCACACATTACACAAAGACCTGGACGTGCTTCGGCTCGACGCACCTTTGGTTTTGGATATTTCCCTATTGCATCTTGTCATCATACCTCATAGCCTGCGGGGGGTATTTCAGCGGGGGGGATGGTTTGGAGGCTTGAGAGTTTGTCATTGATGGGTTTTGTGGTCTTCATGGATGAGCCTGCCGACATTTTGTCAGGTATGGAGTGGAGGGTCAACCAAAGCGGCGACCCGCATTGGCACAGCTGGTGCAGCACATACTCGGTCAGGACGACTTCCGTGCCACTGGGACGCACGACTGTGCCCAGGATGTGCTCGTGACGATGCAGATTGCTCTGCGGCGACTGAGAGGTTCAGGGCGCTCCAAAGAGATGCCAGCAATGATTTGGGTGCCTCCGGCCCCTTCAAGCGACTCAGACCTGCAGGCAAGGACGCTGTTCTTGCATCGAATACCGCGGCGAGCGGAGGCGATTGGTGCCATTACGAAGCTCTTCACCTCCTTACGAAGCGATTTGGCGTCTCAAGTGGAGGGCATCACAATGGTCAAGGGATCGGAGGGATCCGGAACAGCCCTGCAAGGTGCCAGGGCCTTGTTCTTGTCTGCAGAGGCAGCCGAAAAGGCATTTCTGTCACTTGCGGCTGAGTCTATCGAAGTTGACAAGGCGGGGGACCTTGATTTGGGTTGTCTTGTGTAAGTTTTGGTCCTGGTGTGGGACTTCAAGAGACGTCTTAGCTGTCTTAGCGTCTTAGCTGGTTGATGTTCGGGAGCTTTGATTCTGGAGGTCCAACGGCCGCAGAAGATGGTGCGCATCCACTTCGAAGACCGGGACACTTTGATTTGTGTTCGGCCATGCCTGGGTGGAGTGGGCAAGGCTTCCCTGGCGACTCCCCAAAGTGAGAAGCGTCTCCAAGCCGACGTACCAGAGGCGAGGCTGGTGAAGACGGCACGTAAGGCCGCGGCCAAGGCCAAGGCCTGGATTCTGGATGCACAAACATGGAACCCTGATACTGATTGTATGATGTGGTGATGGTGATTATTACGATTATGATGATTAATATTTTTTACTACCAAAAATTTATTTATATCTATCATTACTAACTTGAATTTTTAAAATTAGCCGATAACAAGGAGCCCTGAGCATTTCCACCCCGTGCAGCCTTTGACCGGTGTTGCCTCAAGGGCCCGCGGTTTTTTTTTTTTTGGCGAGGGTTGGCCCGGGTGGCGTCGAGCCGCCGAGGAGGCGCTGCGGGATTCCGGTGGCTCGGCCCCTTGGAAGGACAGAAGTTTAGGGCTTAGGGGTTTAGGGTTGAGGGGTGTAGGGGTTTAGGGTTTAGTTGCTGTCTTGTGGAGTTTCCTGGCTGGTTGCGAGAGTCCTGGATGCAAAAGGGTTTAGGTGTTAAGGGTTTAGGGTTTTAGGGTTTACGGTTTTAGGGTTTAGGGAAGCATCGCGTGCGATGTGCTGCGGGGGGATTTGGCCGGGCGAGCCTCCAATCAAGCCTGTGTAAAAAGGGTTTAGAGAAGGCAGAAGGAGGCAAGGGATGCGATCAGCTTGGGCAGAGAATGCCGTGTCCGATCAGAGTCCTGATTCGTGTCGAGTTCATACACCTTGCTTTGCGAGGGTTTACATGTATGATTCTGTGTGCTAGTTGATATTTCGGTCTTTGCTTCGGGACCACCACGGGGTGCCGTACTTTTTTTTTGCATTCCGCAAGGTCAAAAAAATACTGTGTGGTCACTCCGTGTTGCTGGGTCCTACCGATCTAGAGCAAGCACAGCCGGGAAGGACTTGCTGGAGGCCATGGTTGCCAGGCGACGCACGCAGGCCCGACTCGAAGCCATGCAGCGCAGACTTTCAGTTGAGAAGCTCAGCCTTGTGTCGACGAAGTTGGAGATACCAGGCGGGCGGCCGCCCTGGTGAGGCAGAGGAGCTCTGGGCCTCTGAGCCCCTTGGCCCCAGCTCGTAGGTTCGTGACTTTGCGAGGAGAGCCGGGATGTGTTGGAGCTGCGAGCGCTGTCCGCCTTGCCCGAGGATTCGCGGCTTCCCAAAGGGCCTCAGAAATCTCTCTCTTGCGAGTCGACTTTTCCGTGCGAGGAGTATCTCAGTGATGCCGATCCGATGGTACGCCTGCCCTCAAGCGGAAAGGGCTGAACTTATCGGTTTCGAGATGAGAAAAACACACCTGAAGCGATGCAAAGTCATGGAGTGAAGGGTGTAAGGCAAGGGGGCAAAAGTGTAGAGGCATGTGACCCGCTGCTGCCGCAACCGCTTCGGCCGATCAGACTTCTGGACGTCATGTGTGCAACAATGCGCGGCCTCACAAGACATCAGTCTGGGTTGTCAAGTTATGGAACCCCATGTAAAGGCAGAAATCACAGACATTGCATTTCAAGGTGGACATAAACTCGTGTTTAGACACCGAGTGCTGCCGAATCTTCCCCGACACGACCGCGCGTTCTGGTCCGACACAGTTGTGCCGGAGGCTGATGCTGATCCTGGCGGCTGGTTGTCGCACAACGCTACTGGTAGTATGGGATGGATTTCCGGACAGGCCAGGGCCAGCAAATGGTTCGAAGCGAAGCCCACCCACCGCTGCCCGATGGCGAGCGACAGGTACGGGTCGTCGTGTTCAAATTTGATGCACGGAATTCTCTCACCTCAGAATGCAAGTGATGGGTTTGAGAGTGCCAGGTCCATCGGCAGGCGTCGCACCTCCTTCGTGCGAAGTCGGCACTTGAGCCTCCGTTCGATTACTCAACAACGCGGGGTGCCGGCAAGAGCTGCTGATCCAAGGACCTGATGCATGCCACCATCGTGGACATGCAAGCCTCCATCCCCTGTCTGCGCAGAGCCTTGAGATCCAGAAGTGAGGACAATGTCTCTCTGTCTCCGTCGTATTCCACAAAGTGGTGCGACGTTAGAGAAATGGAATCCCAGCATTGTGTCGCGCAAGGGCAGAGACCAGAAGATGAGGTCGGTGATGCCATTGAATTGCAAGGCTGAGGTGAAGGCCTGATTCATTCTGATTTTTGTGTTTCGTTTTGCATCCGCAGCGTTCGAAGCAGAGCGACGCTGAGCAGTCCATTCCTCGAGTGAAGTTTTGCATCGTAACATGGGACTCATTCGAGGCATTGAGCAGAAGGACAGAACGGCAAACCCGGCACGGCCTCTTTCTAAGCCGTTCGTCCCAAGCCAGATTGTACAGCACGTCACATCTGTTTCTGAGCACTCACCCTGAGCAGGCAAACACAGCTCTGTAGTGGCACGACGGCAGGATCAGAGACAGACAAACATGTCCTCCATGCAATGGGGCATTGGCACAGTCCCCTTTTCGGTGAATGCCAGGCCAGCAACGGCCAACTTACATTCATCGCATTGGTGACTTGTGCTATGCCTGCTTGGGTGACCGGCCTCACTCAAGTGCCTTCGTGCCAGCTGAACATTTTCTTTCCAGCTGACCATTCACCCGACGTGGGTGTGAGCACGAGGGGCCAGTGGAGGGGAAAGCGGTGAGTGATGACATGCCCTTGAAGAACAACGACATGACGCGCTTGAGCCTGTTTGTTTGAGGGGTTCGTAGATCATACAGTGTAATACAGTATCAACCTCCCTCCAGGCAGGGCTGACATTTGCCACGGCTGAGGCTCGGCGCGAGGCTCCTGCTGCCCTTACCCACTTTTGAATACTGTTTGGGCATGACGAAGCGAAGCCCGACTCCGGCGATGCAAGGTGGCACGACACCCTATCCCGAACCGAAGCCGCCGAAGCCGTATACGGCTACAGCTGTAATATTAAAATTTAGGTGTTCGGAGACCGCCGAAGGCGGCGTTCGGGCATGGTCTGAAGGCAGGGAGCTTGAGAGAGTCAAGCCGAAGTCCGCAGATGATGAAGATGAAGAAAGAGAGAGCGGCCACAGGGGAAGTGTAGGTGCCAGGACTTCCCAAGCCCTTATAGTGTCCAGCCCAGTCACCTGAGGAAACTCCTCAGGTGGAGGTCAAAACCCTGTCGACCAGGTGCGCGCTCGCGTGCGTGGGGTGGGGTGTCCGCCCTGTGCCTCAAAAAAGCGGCGAGAGAGAGACAGAGAGAGAGAGAGAGAGAGAGAGAGAGAGAAAGAGAAAGAGAATGAGTAGATCAAGTGGGTGGCTTTCTTTTGGGCAGTCTACTCATGCGGCACTTCTGGTTCATTGCAGGCTCTTCACATGCGTCGCGCGGGGCGGACGCATCATCTCGGAGAAGCGGCAGACGCCAGGAGCCAGGAGGTTCAGGAGTTTCGAAGTGCATTTCTACGACAGACAGCGACTAGTGCTCTGGTGAAGCCAAGTCAAGAGATCTATGAAACTCCCCGGTCGCTTCCGGAAAGGGCTTCATCAAAGAGGACCGCGAGCACGAGTGACACTGGCCATGTCCAGAGTGAGACGGCAACACACCCCGATGCAGTTCACGTGGAAGCCCGAAGCAGCAACATGGAGAGCTCCAGCTTGGAAGCAGTCGACCTCGCGCGTTTCGATCGTGAGCCTGCTGGCAACTTGGGAAAGCGCTCAACTTCCAAGACGTCAGCAGATTCAGCCAGCAGCAGGTGGAAAATTTCGCCTAATGGAGGAAGCTCGCTGGAATTGCGAGCGGCAGTGAACTTGCACCGGGCAGACTGTGAAGATGATGCAGACATCGCGGACATTTTCTCGTCACAAGTCGGACAGCCGCTTGAAAAGATTCCGAGTCAATCTCCATACGAGTCTCCAGCAAACAGTCCTCCCGCTGTAAGCCCCATGCCGAGCGGGCGTGGAGAGGGAAGCCTCAAGCAAGAACGAGGAGCCACCGAGAGCAGGCTGCAACTGCCAACGTCAGTTTCACGCTCGCCTCGGAGTTTGAGCCCTCCACAAAGGCCGCCGCAAGACTCAATCAGGGACTCTGTGGATGCCAGGTGGAGAGCTCGTCAGGAGATTTCGCCCGCGTTGGAAGAGTACATCACCTGGCTGGAGGCGCGTCAGGCGCCAACGCCTCAACAGTCGCCGCTTGCTTCAGTTCAGTCTGGCCGAAAGCACAGCAGCACCGTGAACAGTGCGGGCAGCATCCTCTTCCCGGAGAGGCTTTCCCCCCAACCTGGTAATTCAGTCAGCCTCGCCAACAGCCTTGCAAGCAGCATGGCCAATGAGCTTCTGGGGAGTCGTGCATTGGCATCACGATCGCTTCAGGAATACATCCTCTGGCTGGAAGTACAGGATGCCAAAGCGGAAAGTGGAAGGCGTTCCAGTTTGACAATCAACAGTCTTGCCAGTTCAAGTGCTGTCGACGTGCAGGCGATGTATGAGGCAGAAACATCAAGAGCTGTGGAAAAGTATTGTGCTTGGCGTCAATTGCAGGATGGTGGCAGACTCAGGCACCTGGACAAAAGCGGCAGCAACATGTCCGTTGAAAGTGCAGCGTCACATCAGCTTCATTCGAGTCCAAGCTCGGACGCAATTCAGCGGCTACTTGAGGAAAGCGGTGGGAGCGCACCTGCAATCAGAGAGTACCGCCAGCAATTGGGCTTCTCCGATTCGTCGGGCTCGTCAGAGCAACGAGGTGACAGCAAGAAGAGAGTCTACACCGTTATCAACCTCCCACCTTTGGATGAAGTCTCAGACGACATGATCGATGGTCTCTTTGCAAGCAGCGACCCGAAGCAGAGCTCGGGTAACAACACCTCCTCAGCGAACCTCCTGTCACACAGTTCTGACTCGCACTCAACCGCGCGTGCGCAAGTGCTGTCCAAATCATCCGACGGATCTGCGTCTGGCTCGAGTACGCGCAAATACATGGACCCTCGATGTCTGTCGAGCTTTGGCAGTGACAGTCTTTTGGATGATCAGATGCTGAGCAGCGGGGGCAACAGTCAAAGCCTTGAGCAGATGGGCCGCCAACGGCTACAGACCGGCCACGCTGCGGTGCGCAGGACCGGCCGTGTGGAAAACGGTGCCGTCGGAAGCGATGCACCGCCGCAAAATGCGAATGCGAGAGCCTCTGGCAGCTTTTGTGGCAACGGGTCGGTGATCAAGCAGGATGCAACATGGCCATCAGTGAATCCTGCGAATCTCAAGAGCTTCGAGAGTGACGCATGCGCCGACAATTCGCGCAGTGAGAGCTCTGCTTTGTCGAGCCTGCATGAAATTCCGAGCAGGTCTGTGGTGTCTGTGTGCGGTGCATAGGGAGCTTCCCCGGAGGTCTATCACTCCACTGCGCTGGAGATTCCAATTCCTGCTTAGTGCTTAGCCGAGTGCTACCATCTGCAAATAGCAGAGGTGCAGCATCGGAAATGATTGTCTGGTTGCATCACGAGTATGCCCGTACCTCGCACGCACTCGTGCGGGCAGTCCAACCACCACTCGGCTGAATGTTGCAGGTGGCATAGCAGGAGCAGGCACCGACATATGTAGTGGCAGTGGTCTGTCAGCAAGTGCCAGGGAGTGGTAGTTGGACATGATTGGACATGTTTACAAGTAGCTCGGTGAGAGTGTCTCAGTTTCGATTGGGTATTCAGAAGATGAATACCATCGTTTCTCCTGGCCATTTTGCACCTTTTGGTGGTCTTCTCAGCACAAGTACCGGTTGTGTTAAGATTCTCTTCATGGTATGCTTCGATCAAGAAGTAGACTTTGTGTTTTGGCAAGTTCAGTGGGTGCCCGCGACCACTGTATCGGGCTTTCACAAGAGCTTGCTGCTGAGTAAGTACCGCGCGGAAGATATTCGTGGAATGCGCGGCGAAGGAAAGACAGCCTTGGCCATCGGCACAGATAGCATAGGCCGTGCTCAAACTTTGAGGCAGACTGCAAAGGTTACAGGTACCTGTCGCCGGGGCTCGAGGCACTTGATCTATGAAAGTCTGACGTGGAGTAGCGCTGTAGAGAGATTGAAGATTAAAACAAGATCGCTTCAAGCTCAGCTGAGCATAGCTTAGCGGCCCAGCACTCACCATGGCTGCTGTGCCTCTTGTGCTCTACGACATCACGAACCAGGCTGCACCTGACGGCCCCGGGCTTAGTCACGGAATTACTCCTTTCTAAGAGAGCGCACACTGCCCGTACAATCCCTCCAGCTGTCGTTTCGATGGCTCTGGTGAGAAATAGATCTGCCAGCCACTGTGAAAGCAACAATGCGAGCATAAGGCTGCGACCTTCTCTGCACGCCGGAGACGCTGCGAACTCCAACTGGAAAGCCTTGCAGTTCGTACTTCACAGAGGATGACAGCGAGATGTATGAGCAGAGCCACAGAGTGCCGCAAAGTGGACGACCATCAACATGCGGTTGCAGGGCATTGTCGGAGGGGTCTTGTCTTCGAAGGAGCTCCGTTGGGAAGTCGCAAGCTCGGCGCACTTCGATCTTGGAGCTTGGACCAGAGGAGAGAATAAGAGCTTTGGGTGTGCCTGAAAGACTCGGGCATCTGCCTCGCAGAAAGCAAAGTCTTGGGCCGCCGCAAAGGAAACAGCCCGGTGCAGCCCGACCCCAGACACCCCGCGAGCCTCTTCATCCAGCTGCACTGTGTTCCGCCCAAGCCGAAAGGCCGAGAGGTTCGAGGAACGTACCAAGCCACCCGTTTCCTGTGACCCCCAGGCGGACAAAGCCTTGTGCTAGGGCAAGAACAGTAGGTCCTTGCACGCCACGCTCACCACACCTTGCGACGTCCTCCAGGCCTGAGAGGGCTTTGAGGCCCGAGGCGCAGCGAAGGAAGGCGCCCGCTCCAGTCGCCAGGTGGCGCTACTGAGCCGACTGCGCTGCACGCTGCAGGCCTGTCGAGGCAGCCCAGGCAGCGGCGCGCTGGATCACAGCGCCGCATGTAGTCATATAGCCATTAATTGGATGCACAGCTTGCACGAAATTCACTGGCGCCAGCTGTGGTAAAGCTTTGGCCGATACCTTGGCACATATCATTATGTAATATGAGGTTGCTACCATCGGACCGATAGCAGTGCCGCAGCTCAGGCGGCCAGGGCCGCTTCTGAGACCATGAAGCTTCAGGTTGATTGGCCCCGGTGTGCTGCGCCCTTGGACGCCTGCATTTGTACAGATTGCAGATGAGCCTGGTGTCCGAAGCAGAAAAGACATTCCCGTGATTTGGTCTATTTGGTCTAAGATCATGTCTACTCTACAGGGAACCAATGATTTATAGCTGCTCTTTATCCGCCTGCTGGAGGTTGTCGAAGCCACACGGTGCCATGCTGGCAAGCGGAGTCCCCCGAGCAGGTGCTGCACTGCGGCTTCCTTAGAAGTGCTGAAGTATCCTGCGATGCCCAGGTGCCTGCATCTCCAGCTGCCTGTCCGAGCTGTCAGAGCTTCCGAGGCTAGGACAATCCTGGGGGTTTGGGTCGATGTCGATGCCCACTCATATTCTTCTCACTCGAACCTAAAGGTTTCCCTCAGGCCTAGTAGTGACCCCAGCCGGAACTGGAGTGTATGTGATCTTTCAATCAGGGGTTGGAATGATAGCATCCCGAAGAGCCGAGATGAAGAGCCTAGAAACATCTAGAAACTCCTTAGGATCCAGGCCTTGTAGCCGAAAAGGGCGTGGTGCCTGGTGCGCGTGCATTCTGCAGACTTGAGCATCCGCTTCGTGCTTCGTTTTGCATGTTTTGTTGCCCGAGGAAAAGCTCTTCTTGTGTTGGAGACATGTTCGAGAAACTGCAGACTCGTGTTTGATAGCGCGTTCTCCGTGAGCGTTGTCGGGTTAGCCCTTTGGGGGCATGCGAACGTGAACAAAGACCCGGCAGGGACTTGCACGAGCATTTGCCCATTCTAGAGCAGTTGCAAGTAGCTCGCTTGGAGAGGCGTTCGTGCTAGAAAGCCGAGTGGACAGCTAATGTTCCGAGATGACCAGGTGGCAAAAGGCGCTGCTTGCCGGTTGTGGTCTTATTGCGGTCGCCGGCGCTGGCTTCTACATTGCACAAGCAGAAGCAGGCGATGCCCACGCCTACCAGGCGGGGCTCAGCTTTACCCGGTGAGTTCAGAGCTGTTCCGCCGTCACAGGTCGAAGATGTGAATCGCTTTTACCAAGTTGTGGATCCCGACATGGGCATCAATCTGCGTGCTGAGCCCGACACCTCTGCAGCAGGCACTGCGTATGTCCTCATTCCCGGCGAGGCGTTTCACGTATCTCGCGTTATCCGGCATGGAGGCCAAGAGTACCTCTACCTTAGCGATGGGCGTGGGTGGGCCTTTACACGGAGCAAAACTGGTGCACGGATCTGTGAAGGATGTACTGAAGAGGAGGTGCCTAGACTGCCTAGTGGGCCAGCTCCTGCATCCCAAGTTGGTGGCCCGTTGTTTGGGATTCTGAGAGCTCTGAGGTACAGAAAGCAGGAGGCACTGCCTTGGATCAGGTGGAGGCAATGCTCAGGAGCAACCTTGTGCTTTGCAAGCAGCTCGAGACTTCGGAGACATCAGAGGCCGGGACCATTTGGGAGGGACCCTGTGTGGAAAACGGAGTTTGCGATGTTTTGAACACCTTTCGGCCCAGGATTCCCTCAGGCAGATGGCCAAGAGGGTGCTGCTTGCAAAAGAAGAGATGCCGAGCTGACCGGCCACAAGAACAAGCGTTTGAGAGAAGACGTTAATACCTGCTGAGCGTGCTTGGGTGGTGGGCGTGAAGCGGTTCCGTCTGCAGCCTCCAAAGTTGCCCAAAGCTCTAGGCCCGGAGAGCTGTGACGAGTGCATAACAGATGCTTCATTTCTCTGCAACTCGGCTTGCCGGATCGGGCGGCGATTCGGTGCAACAACCCGGTGCCCGCGCAAATGCTGGGGGTGCTCGCGATTGCAAATGGCAGCAGCCGTGAATCCGCGCAGTGTCGGCTCAAGCCACCGCTGACCTCTTGGGCCACGCAATTATGTTGTACTATATTATACTATATTATAATATTATACTATAATATACTACATTATACTATATAATTATACTATATTACAATATAATAGTATATTATATAGTATTTTTTATCAGATGAGTCCATCGTTGGGCCGGCGCGAGGCCCAGGGCTCCTCTGCTTGCAGAATCTGTGGCAGCATGTGTTTGCCTCCTCTTTTTATTTTTTGCTTCCGGGCAGTTGCAGGAGGGTGGTTGTAGAAGCCCAGTGTGCCCTGCTTGTTGCGGCTCAAGCTCCGTTCCTGCAGTTCGGTGGAGCGGTGATCGCGCTCCGTTGCTTTGGCTTATGGATTGGGACTATTTGGCCGGCTTTGTGCTCCTTTGCCTGCTGCTGTCTGTTGTCTTTGCAGTGCTTGGGCAGTTTGGAAGAAACAGTGGCGCCATCAAGCATTGAGAATGACGTCCATTGTCCGAAGGAGGTTGTTTGGAGCACGGTCTCTCAAGCTTGTCTCGCTTCACCTGGCTGGGCAGCAGCGGCATGTGGTTGCAAGAGCTGCGCAACTTGCTGGGGCGCAGGGGCCCATCGAGGAGTTGCGAAGTGATGTTGCCAGAAGGTTCACACAGGCTGCGCAGGGAACGCCGCCGAACATCAGCAGCGGCCAGCTTGTTCAACTCCTCTTCGAAGTCGGAGTCGTTGATGTCAAGACACACTCGGTTGGCGAAGTAGTAAACTTCCTCATGGAGCACGGCTTTTATCGTCAAACCCATCCTCAGAAGCGGGACTCCTATGGTCCAGCACCGCCACCCAAGCTTGGGATGCTGGAGGCCCAGCGCTGGGCTACCCTCCTCTTCTTCAGGCGCATGCAGCAAAAGCCCCTGGCACTTGGGAAGGCCATGACGGAAGCCACCAAACCGATCTGCGGCAGCGCCTGGTGTTCATGTCCACCCGGGGCAGCTGGAACAGATCTTTGCGCCTTGAGCAAGAGGAACTGAGCTGCACTGCTACGGGCTTTCCTTGTGCACCGGTCATCCAGTCGTCAGGCGGAATGCTAGGCTGCTAGACTCACGAGCACCTGTGCTTCTGCAGGCACCCGAAAGCGACAGTCAGAGAAGGCTTCACTCCCTCAGTAAAAAGACTGGTCGCTGCCTGCCCCCTGTTCGACAAAGGCTTCTCTTGCGCCAGAAGCATCTTAACTTGCTTGCGAGGTTCTGGGGCGATCCGGGCTCAAGCTTCCAGTGCGAAGCTGGAGAAGGCGCACCGCGGCTTTGAATGCTGCGCCATTTGCTATTGAAGTCTCAGGAGCAAGCTCTTTTTGCAGCTCCGGTTCTTTCGACCAGGCGGCATTCGCTTGGAAAATAGAGTTGCGCGATGGGCTGAAGTCAACATGTCGCTGATTGCACGCCTCTTCGGAGCTTTACGCGCAACTCATATGCCTGCAGCCGGTGATGCATGTCCTGCTTTCCTAGCGTCCGAGCGGCATGAATTCACAGCAGCATCCCACGTGCTGCGGACCCTTGCATGTTCCCGGGTTCGAAAAGCTGGCAACGCTGCACGCGCCTGAGTCTGCCCTAGAGTCTAGAGGAATGAATGCCTGTCCCCAGAGTCGAGTGCCCAGGTCGCTGGCAGTGTTGCCGAAGCTGTCACGCAGCTCTGGGGTGTGCGGGACGTGCGGGTGTGTCGAGTCGGCGTCACCATCCAAATCGTCTGCGAGTGCTGCAGCAAAAGCGGCCTGACTGAACCCGGCATGCATGAGGAAGACGCCAGCAGCCTGTCCATGTGCGCCTTCCGAGGTACGAGTTTAAACTCTCCAAGTTTGCTGAAGACCACCGTTGGCCTGAAGCTTTGTCAATGCTTCAGACCATGCGAGATCGGATGCTGGATCCGAGTGCACCTTTGCTTGCAACCAGAAGACAAGGACGGACTCTTGCGGGTTCGGAAGTTGATTTTTTCAAGCCTGATGCAGCGATGCGACTGATCCCAAGGAACCAAGCCGGGCACTGGTCGTGAAAGCTTTGTCGTTGGCGGGTCGCTGGATCCGTGCGCCCTTTGCTTAAGAGTAGCGAGGCACAGTAAGGACATGTCCGAGTGTCGAGCGGGGCGAGGTTTGATATGCTCTCCAAGCTGCAGAAATGGTGGGCCTCTTAGCAAAGTCGCTGCACTCTGAAGGCCCGCCTCCCTTGCAAGCATGGCTTGGCATTGCGACACTCTCCGGGAATTGAATAGAAGGGAGCAGATCGACATCGCCGATGCAGGCAACCTGGCAAGAGCAACACAAACATCATGCCAAGCGCAATCAACAAGCAATAGCTGTTGTCTTCCTGCTCTTCGTCATCGTCATGGTGATTGTTTCGCAGCCCGAAAGCTGCTGGAGTGGTGGTGGTGGTGGTGGCGGTTTAGGAGGTGGTGAGGTGGCGGATGTCAGAGTCTTTGCCCAGTCTGTGCCCAACAACCTGAGTGCCGCTGAGAATTGTCAGTAGAGGTAGCAGGCGTCGTCATCGTCGTCGTCGTCGTCGTAGTAGTAGTAGTAGTAGTCGTCGTCGTAGTAGTAGCAGCAGCAGCAGCAGCAGTAGTCGTGGTCGTGGTCGTAGCCGCAGTGGTAGTTGAGTGGCAGTGGCAAGTGGCAGTGGCAGTGGCAGTTGTGCTCAGTTAGTGTGGTTTTGCGGTGTGGTGGCAGTGGCGGTGGTGGTCGTCGTCGTCCCAGTCTTAGGAGCTGACTCGAGGGAGGGCAAAGCCAATGCTGTCTTTTTCGACTTTCGCGCGGGGACATCTGCCGGTATGTGCTGCAGTTTCAACGACGGGGTCACACGTGGCCAGTTCACTCACGCTGCCACGAGCCGTCGACTTGAATGTGTATCTGCACCGAGTCAAGCGCCCACTGCTGCCCGTGACAAGTTCAGGTGTGCTGCCCGGCAGCAAGCACCCAGCAGTCTAGCACTGAGCAGCGGTGTCTTTGCTTGTGCCTTGGCGAATGCTTGTGTTTAAGTCAGCTTTGAGCAGTACGCTTGCATGGGAGTGTCCGAGTTCTGGGGAGTTGCCGGGTCGTCAACAAAGCTGCAACACTCGGGTTTTGGGTTGATTGCCCGACGGCAGGGATTGGGGGGAAGAGTAGAAAAAAGCTTTCCCGGGCCCTGGAGGACGTCTTTTCGGGGATGTGCTGCTCAAGTGTGCCAGGCAAGAAGGGTGCACAATGGCGTGTAGCCTTGGTCCTTCTTGCTGAAGCGGAACAGCTGGTGCCTAAGGTGAAGAGGGGTCTGCCAGCCTTGCACTGATGCAACGCATTTCTGCTGGAGTTATCGGTGTGAAACATTAATACAACCGCAGCTTCCTCTCAAGCCACGTGAGGGTGGCATCCAGAGAGGCTGGCTCATGGCTGACGCCTTGGCCAGCCTAGGCCAAGGTTCTTCGAATGCAAATGTGGCAAAAATTGCCATAGAGCAACGGCCGCTCAGTGGCATTACATGCCCCGTCAAGACTATAAGATGTCGCAGCGAGATGCAGGATACCGACGCCAAAAATGACTGTAGCCAAGGAAGAAGAAGGCCGAGGTTGTGGAGCCGCAGGTGATCAGCGAAGAGCTCCTCATCGAAGGTGTCGAGGAGCCTGTCCGAACAGATGGCAAGGCGTGGCCAACCAATGAATTTCCGCAAGTGACCTCACTTCGTCTGTCCTTCAAGAACATTATCGAGGCAGGGAGGGAGCAGAGTTTTGGTTTCATGTGACAATGTTGAGCTTCTTTCACCAAGATTTCGAACTTGAACAACTTTGACACCCTGCTGACGCTTCGGCTTGACAACAACATCATCGACAAGTCACCTGCCGCGCAGAGATCATGATTGGCTTGAGTCTTCATTGTGATGCTGCATGTCTTTCATGAAAGTGTAGCAGCAGCAGCTGACTTCCGGCATGATCCAACAAGCTGGCTCGGCAAGGGTTTCCAACCTGGGACACTTGAGACAGCTGACCTGGCTGGACCTTTCCTTCAACAACATCCGTTGCTTTGTTGCACTATCAGCGGCTGTGTTTGTGATGCAGGATCGTCTCCATACACGGGGGGCAGCAGCCAGCACCGCCACACAGTGGTCCACACTGCAGGTGAAATAGAAGGGTTGGACGACTTGCACGAGCTGCTGGATTTGTCCCTGTACCACAACCAAATCGAGGAGATCAAAGGCCACCTTCTGTCATGACATGGTTGTAGTGTCCGAACCCGGTGGTGCTGTTGCAGTGTCCTGCTGCTGCTGTTGTTTGTTGTTGTCTTTTGCTATCGTTCCCTTGAACTTGATAGTATTTGTATCAATGACGAACTTGGCAGTAACTAGGCTTGATGCTGCGGCTTTGTATGCTGTGCCAGACCGACTGGACGGTTGCCCGAAGCTGAACATTTTGTCCCTGGGCCACAACAACATGAAGGACTTGATGCCTGGCCTGCAAGAAGCAGCTTCTTTTGCCAAAGCTCTCTGCGGGGGCATCTGGCTCGGCATATGTTGCAATTCCTCAGGAAGCAGATCGACTACCTGCGCCAGTTTGCCAATCTGAGATGTCTGTGCATGGAGGGTAACAAGGTGTGCAACCATGACTCCTACAATCAACATGTGCCACGGGGACTGAAGCTAAGCAGTTGCCGCCCTGATCCCGGCTGACTCAGATGTAAGCTGCATTTCGAATCTAGCAATGAGGCTCGCATATCTGCCGCATCTCAAGTATTTGGACTACATGCTCATCGACCGCAAGGCACAGTTGTACCTGCAGCAGCCCCGTAGCGTAGGGGTTGCAGAAGAGAGACGGGTCTGCCGTTCTGCATTCTACTGCTGTGGCAGTTTCGGCAAGTTTCTGCTGCTACCGTCCTTCAATGAACCCAAAACCCTCTCTGAGCCGAAACCCAAAACCCCAATCCTTGTAAAGCAGACGCCAGAAGCCCGGAGAGCCCGGAGGCCGTGGCCCAGGCACAGGAAGGCTACAACCTGGAAGAGCTTACCGAGGCCTGGAAGTGTGGCTCACGGTTTACGGTATAGGGTTTAGGGCGTGCTGCTTGCTCCAACTCCAGGCGAAGTGGAAAGCCTGTTGCAAAAAGAGTTTTGTAAACCCTGTCCTGGTTTTGCTGTACCAATGATTGAGCTTTGCCAGAGGCCTTCGTGGGGACCTGGCATCAAACGCCAAAGCCCGTATTGCCCAAGACACTCCAACATTGCGTGCGTAAGCCACACCAAGTGCTGGATTCAAGGTCTACTTGGATGCGAGAGCTTTGGGTACTTGCGTTTATTTCAGGTTGGGCGGATAGTGTTGAACTAGGAATGACGTCTGACATGTTGCCGCAACAGTTGTCCTGTTCAGATATGGCTGTGGCAGAACGTACTGGGAGCGGCACCATTGCCCGTAATTCAATTAGGATTGTTCCACGATGCTCTGAGTCACTTCAGTGCCACAGGTTCGCCGTGTAGGATAACACGACGTGCGACATGAAATCCGCGACATGAAGTGGGAGTGCCGCTAAGAAAGCTGTCACGCTGCAAGCTTTGTGGATGTGCGAAGCGCAGACCCCTTGCGGCAAGTCCCAGGGTGCTTTCAAAATCCTGTGTGTCATGCAGCCGTCGGCACAGATGGTCTCGCCAGGTCCGCGAGAAGGAGCAGGCAGAGCACATGCAGCAGAAGGCCAAGGCAGTAGCTTGGCCAAAGATGATCAGCAGCCGGTGGTTCTCAGCCCTACGACGTGTTTGAGACCCCAGCCGTGTGGTGACTCGAAACGCATGCAAGCGCTTCATTTTATGATGTAAACTCAGGAAAAGTCGGCCACAATTGAGAAGCTGAAGAGCCTTGGCTGACCAGTACAGGTGCGCAAACTGATTTCTCCATGTTCAATTTGTGCCTGGCTTCAGGACGGCATTCCTCGATTGCACGGAGGATTTGTTCGAGGAGATGTTCTCCAGGGAGGTGGAGCCTGAGAATGTCTTGGTCTTGCAATGCTATCAAGGTCTCAAGGAGGACTTCGCCCAGTGTGGAGGGGTGATGTGGCGAGCGAGGGTGAGCATTTTTGCGAGTTCTACGAAGGCTTCTAAGGATGACCATCATTGCTGCTACTTGAAGGCAGAACGATTTTCACGGGCAATGTGCTGCCCGAGTCGTGGGTCGGTACTGCATGCAAACCTAATGCTCTTTAGGTGTGCTGCACCCCTCGGCTAGTCGGCAGGACTATCGAGACAAGCTCTCCGAAGAAATCAAGGGTCTTCGAGCTCGAATGGAGGAGCAGAGCCAGCAGCAGGTATGTCCTCTTGCCGTGAATGCGCGTCTGGCAGGAGAAGAACGAAGTTCGGCTCAGGAAGGTTTCAGCCTTCGAAAAGGCTGCAGAGATGCCAAGCGTTTAATTGCCGGCTAGTCGAGCTCCTTCGGGAGCACATCGGAGTTAACAGGCGATCTACGCTTCGGAGAAAGAGAGTGAAGACGAAGCCTTCCAACAGATCCGAGACTTCAAGAGTGTCAAGAAAAAGGTCCTGCAGCAGCCCAAGCTGTGATCCGGGGCCTGAGGTCTTTCGCTTGGCCTGAACATGCTGAGACATGCCGAGGTCCCAAGTGGACAAGGAAGATGGGGCTAGGGCAGAGGTTGATGACCTGCTGAAGCACTTGCTTGACGAACTCGGCGACTTGGAGAATCAGCTCATGGCGAACGAGATCGCGCTCCAAGAGAGCTGCTTGTCAGCAAGAAGGAGAAGCATTGCGCGGGCCGGCATGTGCTCCTTCGAGGTATCGAAGAGGCACTGTCCGATTTCGAAGCCAAAACCATGGATCTTGTGAAGAGCATGCTGGACAACAGCCGGGAGTTCTTTACGCGGCTGGAAGACTTAGAGAAGAGCTTCCTCACGGGACTCACCGAAGGCCACGGCTTGGAGCGTTTGCTACGCTTTTTTTTGCACGGGGGGCTTGGAAGAGGGTGGGGGTTCTTTCCTCACTCCTGGATGCCTGTACAGGTGCCAACAGTGAGATCGAAGCCTTCACTCAGACACAAGAGTCGGCGATGGCAGATACCGACCCACAGAAAGCTAAGTATCTCAACAACCGCGAGGAGATGAACCAGGCCCTTACAAATTTCACCGATGCCCACAACAGCCTGATCACAAACAAGGATGACTATATGACCAACCAGATCCTCCGCATGCCATTGAAGGGTCTGAAGAAATCATGGTCTGAGAGCGGGTGAATTCAAGGAATTCATGTAGACCCCAAAAGCCCAAACCCCAAACCCAAGGATGAATTCTTGGAACCGGGCGTACTTCGAGAACCACCGGGCACGCCAATACAACCGGAATCGCCAGCGAGCACCGGACTCAGAGTCTGAGAATTGCAGCACAACATGACCTATAATCGTAGTAAAGCTAGAAACAGTCATGCCTGATTGCACTCGTAGCTCCGTTGCAGTACTTGCTTCGAACCCAAAAGCTGATGGCCACGGCTCAAGGTGCGAGTTAGTTAGGCAGTTGACTCCGGAGCCCAGCATCCATTCCACGGGTGTCGTCAGGGGATAATAATAAAAAAAATTATTATTATTGTTACTATTATTGCTGAGGTTTCTTGAGCTGTAGTTGTCGTTCCTCCTTGTGGTGCCATCCTGCTGTGCAACTCAGCGCTGGGCTTCGTAGGCTTACGGCCCCCATGGGTTCGGTGGACTCAGATGACGAGCGGCCTCTGCTTCTATGCATCTTCTGGATCGCCACTGGCTTCTCCTATGGCCCTTTGCTCTGCTTCCCGCTCTACCAAGCTCTGGTGAAGTCCAAGGGGCAGTCGGAGGTCGACCCAACGACCCAGGGCCTGGTGCTCATGGCCGCCAAGTGCTTCACCGTCCTGGGCCACAATGCTCTGAGCCACTTCAGGACAGAGCTCTTTGGTCTGAAGCTGCAGGTTTTGAGTTGCCTGGTACTCTCCATGTGCTCTCTGACGCTGGCCAGCCTGGAAAGCGTGTCTGGGATCGGCATGTTGGTGGCTGTTGGGACCTTGCATCTCACCCACAGTGCAGTGGTCGTGGGGCCTCTTGTGACGGTGCCCTCGGAACAAAAGAGCAAGTTCCGCAGCCTCTTCTACTATGTCACCGCCCCAATTGGCTGCGTGTGGACAAGCCTTGTCAGCTTCTGTTTGGCACAGCCTCAATTCCAAAGTTCCTGGATACTGCGAGCCATCGCCTTGAACTCGCCGCTCCTAGTGATACTCTTTGCTTGGGCGCTGGTGCCACGAAGGAGCTTCTGGAGTGCAGCGCGGATGAGGGAGGCTCAGAAGGAGCTCGGAGGTGCGGAGGCTCGGGAGGAGTGCCCTGGCAGCCCTCGGGCTCGCAAGACCAACGAGACCGTTGCTTGTGGCGAAGAGGCACAGATCGACCCGCAGCCCAGCCCGCGAGCCGGTGCGAAGGTAGCGTTCTCGGTGGTGATGCCTGAGGTGGACGCGCCTGGGAAGTCGCCCGGTGAAAGCGGCGAAGGGCAAGCGGTAAAGATGGGCAAGTTGGAGCCGAGCATGACAGCGCAGTTCGGCAGGGCCAAGACAGGGAACCTAAGGCGGGGACACACGGGCAAGAAGAGCGGCCTCCGATCCACTCGGAGAACAACCATGGCGCGCATGCGGGGGACCTTCGCAGATCGGGCGACCCTGGTGAATCACATGACAAACTTCACCCCACTGACACCGATTCTTGCACGAGAGTTGACGCACATCGGCGGCTTGGATGAGATCTTGCGGAACTCCCGAGCGACCCGACGCTCGCAGCAGATACCGGCGTCCGGGAGCCCCTGGGCTGATGGCTGCTTCCGTGTACTGGCCGTCTGCCAGTGTCTGAACGTCTACGGCTTCAGTTTCTACGGCTTCAATGTGTTCCCGATGCTTATCGCAGAGACTGGGCCAAGTTTGGATGCGATCAGCATGCTCTACACTGTCGAGGGCTTTCTGCAGGCGGTCTTGACGGTAGTCCTTATGCCTTGTCTTGACACGAAGATGTTCTGGAAGTTCTTCCTCGCGACCTGGGTCATTCTGGCCTGCGCGCCGCTGGCGATCTGTCTGTTGGGCAGGCTTCACTGGATCTTTTATCTGCTGTTGCTGCTTGTGGTGGACGTGGCCCTTTGCTGCGCCACGGGGCTGCTGAGTGTCCTGCTTCTACGCACTTTGCCTTGGGAGTATATCACCACCTTCCACACGCAGGTCTCCGCCCTTTCTGGGCTGGTCACCGGGGCTTCTTTTGTTCAGATGCCTTTGCGTTCCGCAGTTGGCACCTGGGAAGCGACCTCTTTGATCGGTCACGGTGCTGCAGCGTTCTTTCTTCTGCTTGTCTATGCCACTCACCGCCAGTCGATGCGCAAGTTTTGGGAGCTGCTTGCCGATCCGGTCGAAAGGAACGCTGATGGCATGCTAGAGGAACTCGACGAAGACGACTTGCCGGAGATCGACGAGATTGATGAGGAGGATGCTCCAAGCACGGACCCACCGAACCTCGCCCGAGTCACAGAGCAACCCGACAGAAAGAATGAAACCGACCTACCCGGCATGCTGAGTTAGCGGCAAACACCAGCCATGCGATTGGAAGGTTCGATCACGGAATTCAGAGAAGCCGGGCTAGCCGTCCAAGACGCGCTTGCCAACTTCGTGTTGAAGGTTTGGCCCATGGCGGCTGTGAACCCTTCCTGCTTGGAATTCATCCTCGGCGTGCTTTTTTTCTCCGTATGTCGAGACGATATTTTTGCGCCTTTTAGTAAGGGAGGGCGCCGGCAAATTCATCTCAGAGGAACCTTTCTTGGGCCGTTTCAGGGAGAGACAGCTCTTTTTGCTTGGTTTCTCGGTCGCTCTGCACCCGGTTTCAGCCGTTTCAGCTTCACTATTGAAATGACCCGCCCCACTCCATCCAGCTTCTTGGCAGCCGGGCAGCAGGACTCTGCAGGCTCTCCAACTCTTTAAACCTTGTGCTTGTGGAGGCCCAGGACTGAAACACCTAGCCCCTGAAAAGGGTTGCTGGGCGTCGGTATGGACCTCTGCTTCAATTGCGAAGAAAAAATTGAAGTTTTGCTCCATGAGTTGGTGAAGCGGGATGGTCCGAGACCTGCCTCGTTCATCATCTTGTCTTATCTCGCCCAACACCCAGCAAAAACCACTCTTCAGGTCACGGACATCCGGAAGGTGATCGAGGAGTGCAAAGGCGAGATCCAGGCCGCGAGCGAGGACGGCAACGAGGAAGAAGGCGATGCCCTGGGCGCCTTGAAAGAAGACTGTCCAAGCCTAGAAGAAACTTTCCAAGAGTGTGCTCAAGTATATTCTGACACATTCTGACATACTCGGATGTATTATGATATGTTGTGACCTTTTTGGATACACTAATAGTATGTTATGGCATAGTATATATTACAGCCCTGGGCACCCGAAGCAGAAGGGGCCCCCGGAGCCATGGGTTCTCGTCGTCAGCATCACTACCCCAAGTCCAACTCAAGAACGTCAGGGTTTAGGGTTTAGGGTGGAACGAGTCAGTTGTCCTGGCGCGAACGAGTCAGTTGTCCTGGCGTGACGTTGCAAGCCAGTTGCAAGAGGGTTTAGGGTGGAGTCCAAGAGCCTAGGTGTGGACGCCTACGGCCGCTGACCAGACTGCAAAGATGAGCCTTGATGGTTTCACTTCTGCTGGACTGCAAAGACTTGTCCTGAACCTGCAAAAGACTGCGGAATATTTTTGCTTTGCTCTTCTCTTTCCTCCTCCTCTTCTTATTCTTGCTACGCCCAAGCTGCAGCCCTGCACACTTTGGATTTGAAGGACTCCAACTCTCCCACATGTTCAGCATCTTCAATCCTCTCAGCCTTGTGCGACTTGCCCCCCTGCCTTGAACGATGGCATCCACGAGAACACTGCATGTGGCTCCCCTGGTTCCCAGGTTGGAGCAAGGCCTTGGGGCACAAGGCCTTGCAGCAGCATTGAGGTGCTGTGCCAAGGCCAACGTGTGGCGCAGGCCCTTCGATGTCACAGCTGGCGGCCTTTCAGCTGAAGTGTAGCCAGGGCTTTGGCAGCATCCGACATGGCAGATGCCAAAGGCCCCTCCGTTTTGTTTCAAGGCTTTGTGTAAGGCTTGTTCGGCACAGGCCGCTGCTCTGCAGCAGATGCCTGCGTTCGAGCAGGCAATATCGCTGGGGGCCCTGGCGTGGGAGGCTTGGACAGTATGATTACGCAATGCAGGTCGTGCTGAACTGGCCACGCCGCTTCTGCAAAGCTTGGGTTCGCGGTGGGCGCAAAAGCCGCCAGCGTGCCTTGCATGTATGCGGGCCTGCTTCGGCAGTAGAACCTCACAGGCAGACCAAGTGTTGCTGCTAGGTAGGGCACCGCGAGAACCGAGGTTGGGAGACTCTGCACGTGCAGCAGGCTCTGCTGCACGACATGCTGGGCATCTTATTGACCCGTAGGGGCATGAGGACGGCGGCAATACCCTACAAACAAGACAAGAGCTGGGTCTGCGTGTCTGGCGGCACGATTGGGAGGTCTCTTCTGTGGATTCGTGAAGGTGCCACCGCCAGCCGTGGATGTTCGACTGACTCGGTTTGTGCTGCGGCCTGAGGGCTTGGGCTTTAAGGAGCGACATATCAAGGCTAGGGGACAGAAGTTGCGTGCAGGTTGGAACCATTGCGCCCACTCCTGACGCAAGCCTGGCAGCACTGCAGCGCACAGGGAAGTCCCTTAGATGCTATTTACTGGTGCAGTCGGCCTAGCAACCATGGGCAAAGCCATCAGGAGACTTGGAAGATGTGACTCTGGTTGGCCCCTGCTTGGCAAGAGTATGGATCAATGGAACGGTGCTTGCCTTAATGATTATAAGCCTTAATGTGCACGTACAGCCTTTACTGTTAATGAGTGCACTAAGACCATTCACATTAGTTGCTTGAGGTATGGGCAGCGCGAAGTTATGGAGCTCCCAGCAGAGTCGGCGCCGAAAAAGTTTCATTCGACATGTCGAGAGCGCACACCCGGCACACCCCATGCTACATGTAGCCGGTTTTGGCCGCCGTGATCAAGACGTATATTGCTTTGGCGTGGCATTGACAACACTGACATATCAATCGTCGCAGTCTAGATGTGGCCACTCTGGGAAGCAAAGGCGAGTTGTGTAGTGTCATGCGCTTTGAATGCCATGGTCTTCGGAAGACCTTTCCAGGCACCGGCCGGGCCTTCAGTTGCCTTTCTGCGCAGGCAGAGAAAGCAACAACAGCTGGTGATGATGCTGACGAAGAGGAAGATAATACGATGATCATCACGGTCAGGCTTATTAGTGCTAACAGTGCAAGCCACTTGGAGCTGTGAGGACTACTGCTATTGGATGTGCTCTCCGTGTCATCTTTAAAGTAAAGGAAATCAGAAACCATTGGCAAAGGCTGATCAGAGGGGCGCCAGCCAAAGCAATTGCCCAGCTTCGTCGCTGTCGGCAGAGGTTGCCTTAAGTGCCCCCACTCTGAGGAGCTTTCTATTCTTCTTCTTGTTCTCATTATAGCTACTACGACTCTTGTTATCATCGCCATCATCCTCCTTCTTCTTCTGCAATTGGAAGCTGGACGATGCTGAGGCTGCGCGAGCACCGAAGCTCAAGCGCAGATGGCTGCAAGTACCGGTGGCGCCTGCGAGTCTCGAAGCCCGGGACCCGACCCAAAATCAGTTTCGGGTTTAGGGTACAGGGTTTCGGGTATAGGGATTAGGGTATAAGGGTTTAGGGTTTAGGGTGAAAGAAAAGGGTATAGGGATTAGTCGCCGCAGGCCAGTTGCAAGAGGGCTTAGGGTTTAGGGTTTAGACTGCAAGAGGCCTGGATGCAAAAAGGGTTTCGGGTTTTGGGGGTTTTAGGGTTTCGGGTCTAGGGCCTGGGGTTTTGGGATATAAAGTTAAAAGCTTTGGGGACCAGGGCCTGCGGGTTAGGATGTAAAGTTTAAAGCTTTTGAGAGTAATTACGGAGTTGCAGGCTAGACTTGAGTCCAGTAGCAAAAGAAAGGGAGTCGCAGGTTTCAGAAAGCACTGTCATGGGGCCTGCATTTCTTCATGGACATGTTTCGCGGTTTCGGAGGGGCCTAGACGGTTTCAAAGTTGGACCCCGAGCCCTGCTGACCAAGGCAACGCTCGCCAATGTGGCGCACTTGGAGCAGCCTGACGGCAAACGCAAAAGCGGATTTACATGGTGAGAGCTAGGGTTATGATAAGGTTTTGGGCTCCTTTACAGTATATCTATAATAAGGAACCCAAACAGTAGTTTTACCAGCATGGGCAGGCTGGACATGATCTTGCCAGCCGACCGCGAAGTCGAGTTGCTCCCGAGGCCAGTGATCTTTTGAAGTGACCCGGTGTGATCTGCTGGCCCAGCGCAGGCCATACACCAGCAGCGCTGTGTCTTTCGCAGCCGAAGCGATGTTTAGTGCGGAAAACTCCACATTCAGCACCCGACCCTCGACAAGTGCATGCTCTGGGGGGAGCTCCCGAAGCTTTCGTCCGAGGGCTTGGTGGAAATCCAGTCGCCGACGCAAAGGCTGGAAAGGCACTACAAGCCTCGCAGATTCCAGCATGTCGACATCGAGCAGCTTCAGGTGCCCGCAAACACCACAGAGAGACTTGCGTGGATACGAGACATTCGAGCAGCTGCTCCAGCCGGGATGGCGAACAGCCGCAGAGCTCTGCGCGACTTCAAAGGAGGAGGAGGAGGCGGATGAGGACTCAGGAGACGATGCTGGCCCGGGTGCACCAAGTCGCCGAGCATCAGCGAAGCGGGACGCTGTGGTTCTTGGAGTGGGGAAGCCATTTTGGAAACTTAAGCAGATGGAGCAGGATACAGCCGCAAAGGCCGAAAAGCCGCTTTATCAGCAAAAGCGGAATGCCCTCAAGCAGGTGACTTCCAACAGCCTTTTTGCAATTCCGGGGCAACTGGACTCTCAAGCACACGAGAGCTCTTCCTCGGCATCATCTACCGATGCAACATCTGTATCTTCGGACAGTGTGGACCCGCTGCTGGCGACTGAAATAGGTCGGGCGGAACTCATCATGTACACCAACCGGAACAGAATGTGACACGTCTTGAACCACAACACTCAGCTCCCCGTCCTGCCCGACAGTCAGCGAAGCTCTGTCCTTGAAGGTGACCTACTTCCTCAGAGGACCAGTCCGTGGACAGCCACGTTTGCGAAAGCTACAGCCGCTTCTGACCCGCACATGGCCAGAAGAGGAGGTGGGATGTGCACAGCTCGATGACGGAAGCTTGTTATATGCTAACCGCCCACCCGAACCCGAAACCTGAAGCCCAAACGCCTAACTTGCTAGGCGGGAGGCAGAACGCCCAAATGCCAAAGGCCTACACCTTCAACCTTTGGATTTGTTCCTGTGCCTGACGATTGTTGGGGTTCCACAGATACTCCCAGCCAAGCCCAAAGGTTCAACCATAGTCATGGTGGTATTCCCACTGTAGCAGGTAGGAAAGGAGCCGAACAACAAAAACCTGTGAGCCGAGCCGGGACTTATGCCTGGATGGGTGCCTGCTTTGCGTGAGTCGAAACCTGTCAACCACTCGAAGCTTGCTTTTCATAGCTGCAACCGCAAGACGGCCCCTAAGAGGTTTGGACGAGGAGATGATCGCCATGGCTGTGGCCTCGGTCTAGGGTTCAGGGATCAACAGGGTTTGGGTTCAGCAGGCCTAGTTTTTCGAGGATTCGGATGGAGTTTCAGGGTTTGGTAGGTTCGAGGGGTTCCCTGAGGCAGAGTTCGCGGTCGCCGCTCAGCAAGCCGCCATGCGCGAACAGGAGGAAGCCTCACTTCCAGCGGAGGCCAGTGCAATGAAGGTATTTGGACCAGCTTCGCTGCACCGGTCTTCCGGGAGGATGTCCCCAACTTGACCTGCAGCATCCAGTACAAACAAGTATACTCAAGGAGGGAGCAGGTTCCGGAGTGGTGCCACAGCTGAGACGGTCCTTGCATCGATGAGGATGATGAGGAGTACGGGGAGGAGGATCATGGACAGTGCAGATGACACGGCTGGTGATGCTGACGACGATTACGACGGCGATGATGATGACGACGAATACGACGGTCTTCGCGACCATGATGAGGATGATGGTGATGGTGCTGATGTCACCAACATCCCCCGAGAGTATTGCAAATGCGAGGTATCACCAACAAGTTTTTCCGGACATTCCTTGGCACAATTGCGTGGGCAGTAGCTGAAAGTGAGGTCGTTTTTCACTCTTCAGGCTTCTGGTGTGAGTTATAAGTCAAGTTTCGCAAAATTCGGAACCGTCCGAGCGGAAAGTAGTACAATTTCAATGGCCGGAGCCTGGTGGGCTTTGCACCTTGTCCTTGAGTTGTCTGACCCCCCTGAGCCCAAAACTACCGTCGACCGGTCCCACGATCACTGTAACTGCGAGGCACTTCCGGGGGTCTACTTCGGACACATGGAAAGCCCACGGTCCACGCTTCTGCCAAAGACCCCGAGGGTTGTCCCCATCTCAGCCGTTGATTGGGACACGCCCATTCCGGAGAGCAGCTTGGATGGCTGAGGGTCGACTGCAAAAGCTGGAGCACGAGAAGCTGGATCAAGATAATGTTCGCTGCGGATTGCTGCTGATGGCTTCTGTCGCTCTCGTGCTTCGTGTCTGCGCAGGTACATCAAAGAAAGCTCCTGTGTTTGCCACACAAGGAGCATCCCGACAGAAGGCAGCTAGGCACCAATTTTGGATCCTCACCTCTGTCAGGACCGCGATTTCGACCTCCTCAGGACTGGCCTGACTTCATGCAAGGTAGTAAATTGAGATCTGAGGCGCATTGCGACGTAGGGCGTTGCTGCCAGTGCGGATGTGACATGTCTGCAACGCTGAAGTCTCTGAACAGATCAGCCCGCCGAATCCTGGCCTCTTGATGTGTCTCTTTCCCTTCTTCAAGTCCTGTTCGGGGCTGGGAGGCTAGGAGTGTTGGCTCGGGCAATAGTCGACTGCACGAGATGGCAGGATGAATGTGCTGCCGGCCACCGAGGACGTTGACGTTTATGGCAAGCTGAAAGCAGGCAATGGTTGAGCGAAGACCGTGGGGCGAGGAGCAGAGGTCTACGACGGCTGGAGCAAACAAGCGAAAAACGGCAGGGTGCCCAGCGAGCTTGGGCTGCATGGAGGGTTCCTTCGATGTTGAGCTCAGGGTCTCACTCAGGCCTCGACGTGGGAGCAAGGCAAAGCACAGCCTTCGAAAGGGCCGCTGTCTCCCGAGGAGGAGGACCGAGTGCAGAGATGCTCTGATGCTTTGAGCGCTAAGCTCTCAATGCCAGCTGGGCTGCAGGAGCGCATCAAGGAGGAGAAGGCACTGCGAAATGAAACCCATTGGGACGGGTGCCTGATAAACCTAGCAAGCTACAGCGACCAATGCGGACCATGCGGTGGCATGCAAGGGCATGCGTTGTAGAGTCTCGAGTATCTGCCGCAGCAGCTCAGCACTAGCCGGCTGGGCTTTTCGTTTCTCTTGGCGGCTCTGTGAACTTGATATGCCGCTGTTCAGGCTCAGTACGATGACTGGCGCAGGCCCACTGAAGTGATTTCGGCTCGATACAACCGGCATTGTTTTGCTTTTCTAGGGCTGAAATCCCTGTGTGACCGAGGCAAGTGCTGCTCTGTGCACGTCATCTGACTACACACATCAGCCGCTTCGAGACGGACCCGCTCGTCGGTGGCAAAGGGCTCTTTTAACTGTGAGAAGGAAGACTACTTTGCCATTTGGGTTGCTTGCAGACCAATCTTTGGTTCGGCCTCAACGAGTCAGAAAAAACCGAGCATTTAGAACTGCAAGCAAGCACCATGCCACCAATCTCATTTTAGTGAATGCTTGTGCATGAAGGAAGCACCTTTATGCACGGACTTGCCTCAGGTAGAAGTGCAAGGTGGGTTGCCCCCGTGTGCTTATTCCAACTTCTAAGTTTGGTGTTGTGACGACTAGTGGCAACATGTGGCAACGGCAACCTCGCTCTCCTGATCATGGTCGACGCCTGAAGACCAGCTGCGAAGACCCTGAGCTGAGCAAGAGAAGCTTCGACAACGCGCACCAGTCGCCCGTTTCATGAGCTTTGGTTCGTAGATTCTACGTAGGTACTGCAGTCTGTAGGCATGACAGTACCCAAGGCGGCGGTTGGACATGGGCTGTCCTCAGGACGCTCCCGCAACGGTCGAAGAAAGCGCGTCCATTGCAGGTAGACTCGTGGTATCTCGTTGTCTCCTTCCAGGACCCTCCGACTGGGCCCCAAGCAATTAAGAAAAATGCAGTGGTTGGACATGTACCGGAGCCTGGAGCCATGGTCCATTACGCAGGAGTCAACTACTTAACTACTTACCATGAAATTGCTTATGATCTCTCAACAGCCCAGCCGTCAACGAGCGCAGGCTTTGGTCCAAAGGCGCGCAGTCGCCTCGTGCCAGTCCGGAGTCCATTAAACTCAGTACAAATGTAGTTGCCAAAGCCTCAATGCTGCTACATCCGCAGCAGCCTCAGCTGGCGAACGGTCTGTGGCGACATCGCACCGTATGAGGTGTGCGTGGGTGTCTGTGAAACTGCTATACATGCAGTGCTTGCCACAAGCAGGGGGCGTGGCGTGGGGGTGGTGGAGGTGAGGGCGGCGGTCTGGCGGGTGGCTTCGCTAGGAGGCTACAGTGCTTCTTTAGAGATCAAGTGCAGAATGGGGAAGGGGTTGGGGGAGGTGGCGGGTGGCCGAGTTGCGCTGATTATGCCAACATTCATATCAGTAACTTTTGGCCATCACATGAAGGCCAGGTCGGCTGAGTGGAAGTCCATCATTCACATCATTGCCAAGAAACACTGCATACAGCGTTGAGGTGCCTGATGAGAACTTTGCTGAACGTTCCAGAGCTACTAGTTCGGTTGATCTGGACGACGGGGGGTCGGGGGAAGGAAGGGTCGAAGGTCGATAGCCCCTTTTCCAGACTGTCTCAGTATCACGGACTTTGCGGTGCTACTTGTCTCAGGGGACGAACTTGACAGCGAGTGCACCACCGGCCATGTTGTGTTTTTCTGTCAAAGAAGCTAAGGATATAATAATGATTTGTCAGTTTTCGTTTGACCCGACCGACGGCGGGAAAGTGGGAAGGGGGGTTAAGTACAAGGCACCTGAAGCCTCAAAAAGCGAAAGCTTTCTACATGTTGCCTCAAAGCGAAGCCCTTTACACCTCCTGCATCCAGCCCTAAGCCCGTAGTTGAGGACTGTACCTCTATAGAAGAAAATGAGCACCCCTGGATGTTTAAAGGTCTGCTTTGCTTACTACTTGTAGTTACTAATGTCTTGGGCATCTACTTTTGCGTAATGGCAACAGCCCGACTCTGGTTAAAGGTGTCTCCCTGGAACTGAGCACTTTCCGGGGGATTTCAAGTGGGCAGACAGGCCCTGGATCCAGGCCAGCGCCTGGGCTTCAATGCCCGGGGCCCGGTGCAGGCGGATCCTGGATCCCCCCCCGTTTGAGTGGGTTTCGGGTGTGGGGCTCAAGGTTCTGGAGGTAAGGACTTGATGTGTAGGGTGTATACGGTTCAGGGTGTAGTGTTTAGATTCTCATGCCTCCCTGCCCCTTGATTGAGTTTAGGGTTTACAGTGCAGGGCTTAGCGCCAGGTTGGGGTTTTTTGTGTTGATCGAGTTTACAGGGTTTGAGTCGGTTTACGACAATAGGGCCAATGGGGTGCCCCTTTCATAGAAACCAAGATACTCTCATTCTTATGGGGAACCCCCATAAAGGGTACTATTCTCGGAAACCCCCACCTATGCAATCTTCGCACTGGCACTTCTGGTGCTCCCAGTTCCGCAGCTTCTGTTTGAAAAGCCAGGTCCCCTCAGCACGTGGTAGACCATTGTTCTCTACTGCTTGGACCCCGTCAGTGTAAAGCTCTCACCGAAAACCATGGGAAACGCGTCCCAGCAACTCCAACAGCGGAGCAATGTCGTCTTGAGAATTCTTCTTGTTCAGCGCTGACAGAAGGTATCGGGTGGAATGGAAATGGCCCTTGAGGTTGAACTCAGCAGCAGGCTCATCCTGCCCGTTTGTCCGTTTCGATTCAGTTGCTTCCAAGGCGATGCAGGACTGGCAGTGAAGCACCTATTCTTCCGAGTTTCTACTAGGTTTTTTCTTCATCCGTGAGGGTTCACAAAGAATGAGCTTCTTGGCGCTAGTAAATCCAGATCTGAAGTGATCGCAGACCGGATGCTGGGGATACTTTTTCTGGACATGAATTTCCAGGCATAATGGTCGATATGAAAAGTAATACAGTGTATAAATTCAACCCAGGCTGCCCTAGGAGCCTCATCTCGCGTGAACTGCATCGCACGAAACTCAGCAAGAGCTCGATTCCCTCGGGCGAATGAAGAACCCTCTTGACTATGGTAACTGGGGCTGGAAATCCATGGTCGCCGTAGAACTGCAGTGTTGCACCTCATACAACGGCGGGTTCACAATGCACCCACGATCACCCCATCAACTTAAGGATAGGCTTGCACAGTCCAGGGTGCCCAGGACTGGGTTCTGATAGGCTCCTTCCCCAGCTGCGGAATGTAACACGCCGTTCTTGCTATCCCTAGCCGCCCTAGCTCGGTCTCACGAAGTTCACGAAAGATCTGAACTCTTCTGATACCTTGGCCATCCAGGAGAAGTCCCAGGGGTCAAAGTGCGAAGATGCTGGAATAGCCATGACCCCAACCCCAACAAGAAACGTGATTGCAACTGCCACCTTGATATGCTCAGCAGGGCACAGCTCCTGACACATGCTCTCTCGATTCGCAACATGCAGGCGGCAGCTGACCACTTGGTAGCTGGGATGTTTTGACCTGGCCGGCAGAAACGGGGACAGGAAAAAGTGGTGTTCAGAAATTGCTCGCTGTCGACACAAGTGGGCTTCTGCTGAGCCTTGCCAGAAGCGATGCTCGGGGCGGGTGGAAGCTACTATGTTATGCTGTGAATCGAGTCGAGTTACATCTTCTGCACGACCAATCCACCTGCTTCCCACACGAGCAAAAGAATAAACTGCTAACATCACTGCAGCTCTAACACATCCACGGCGTTTCGGAAGAGATGCGTTTTTGAGCACCCCCTCACCGAAAAAAGCACACGCCATTGGATCATCCGCGTACTTGTTGTGATCTGCCAATTCCTTGATGTCTCGCGCCATCGCTGTTGGCTCTCGTACCCTATTCAGACTTGTACACGTGCCCGCTCGTCCACCGTCCACACAGCCATCATGCAGGCAGCTGCAGGCAGGCCATGCACCTGTGCTGTCACAATCTGGTTCTTCGCATCGTGCCTAGTGCTGGAGGCCCAGGAAGCGACACTGCCTCCATATCCGATATCTCGGAGGCGGAGGAGGTGGAGGTTCCAATTGTTTTGGAGTCGCTTGCCGTACCAAGGCTGCAAAAGGCACAGAAAGTAAGAGAACTCGGCCACAAGTGACCTGCTTGGTCGCGCACACTCCTGAATACCCTAGACAAGGACTTCCTTTAAAAAATCAGCAAGGCATGGTGCCAGCGCCATGCCAAAAAGAACATGTGAAAACAAGCAACACATGTCAACGCGGCCTCCGTCCGGTCCGGCGGTGGACTGTGCGTGTAGCTATAACATGGTGATAGTCACTGATAGTCATGTCTATTGTAGTGGTGTGAGATGCATGTTCATACCATTCGCGCTTGGCAGAGAGAGAGAGAGAGTCCGTAGCCCTGGCGAAAGAGAGAGAGAGAGAGAGAGAGAGAGAGAGAGAGAGAGAGAGAAAGAGAGAAAGAGAGAGGTAGGGGAACTTCCCCTGCCCACAACCC
>CAJNJA010006798.1:4900-16625 GCA_905231915.1 Symbiodinium necroappetens
GTAGTCGTAGTAGTAGTAATAAGTAGTAGTAGTCGTAGTCGTAGTAGTAGTAATAAGTAGTAGTAGTAGTAGTAGTAGTAGTAGCAGCAGTAGTAGTAGTAGGAGTGGGAGTGGGAGTGGGAGTAGGAGTAGGAGTAGGAGTAGGTGTAGGTAGGCCCTGAGCCTTAAACCCAATCTAGCGGCAATCTAGCTGTTTAGGGTTTAGGGTTCAGGGGTTTAGGGTTTAGGGTAGCTCGAAACCAAAGCCCCAAACCCCAAACAGGAAGCCCTATTAAACCCGAAGCCATGACCCTAAACCCTAAACCAACCCCAAACAGGAAGCCCTAAACCCTAAGCCCTGACCCTAAACCCTAAACCCCCAACTCCAGACTGTCCCAGATTCGCCACTGCACAGCGAGAGCTCGAGGCGGAGCGCGTTGCGAGCGAGTCTCTGCGGAGTGATGTGAGCGAGGCCCAGAGATTTAGGGTTTAGGGTTTTAGGGTTTGGGGTTTAGGGTTTAGGCCCAGAGGTCCCAAAAAGCTTCGGGGTGTTTTGGGGTTTAGTAGCCCTTAAGCCCTACCGTTTTGGGGTTCCTTAGTTTAACATGGTTCCTGTATATAGTGCCTTGATAAGGTAGGTCTGTTGGGCCGCAGGTAGGGTTTAGGGTTGAGGGTGTTTGGGGTTTTGTGGTTTTGGGTTTCGGGCTTCAATCGGGTTATAATTCTGGATTTGGGGTTTAGGTTGGGGTTAAGGGATTAGGGCTGCGGTTTGCGGTGTAGGGTTCAAGTGTTTAGAAATGTTTCTAGTTTTGGGCTTTGGGCTTTGGATTTAGGGTTTCGGTATATGGTGACCGACAGCAACTTGACATCGCCGTTGGATACATCTGCTTGGACCCTTTCGGGTGCTCCCCGGTGTGCAGACGGCTCCACTGCACAGTCACTCCCGGACTTGGACCATGATGCAGACCCACTGTTCTGCAATTTGAGCGGGACTTCAGAAGGACTCCTCCCCAACAGTCGGAACAGACTCTTCCATGAGATGTGTAACTACCCATAGGCCCCTAAGTAGTTCCTTTGTGGGATTACCTTATAGGATTCTAAATATAAACCATAAAATGGAACTACTTAGGGGCCTATGGGTACCATTGTTCGAAAGGAGATGGGTCCCTCCCAGGATCGCCTACCCTGGGTGACGTCGTCGAACCATATGCCATATGTGTCATGGAAGAATGGCCAACTTCTGGGCTCTCCACGGAGGCTTTCCACGTTTAGAGTTTCGGGTACCTTAAGGTCTAGGACATTTTCAGGTGGATAGCTACCGTTATAGGAGCGTTATAGAAGGTCTATATACGTTATGGAAAGGAAGCCATAGAGAAGCCTTATAGAAGCCCTATATACCCTAAACTCCCCACCTGTAGTTTTCTTTAACTTAAGGTACAGTACAGGAGATCCCAGCAATAATCATCCTTAGTCCGTGTTCCAACTTTCTGAGATTCACCATAAGTTCCGCAAGGCCAAGAATGGTGGCATCAAGCCCGCTTGAGGGCTCGATTAGGGCTTAAGGCCCTGACCGCAAGACAGTAGTAACCCCAAACCCTAAACCCAAAGCCCGAAACCCTAAACCCTAAACCCTAAACCCCAAAACCCTAAACCCTAACCCCTAAAAGGATAACCACTGAAAAACGCCCCGACCCTGGCCACTCGAAGCCCTAAACCCTAAACCTATAAGATTAAGTTAGGATTTAGGGTTAAGGGTTGAAGCCCTAAACCCTAAACCTAAGGTTAACTTAGGGTTTAGGGTCAAGGGCTGAAGCCCTAAACCCTAAACCTGAGATTAACTTAGGATTTAGGGTCAAGGGCTGAAGCCCTAAACCCTAAACCTAAGGTTAACTTAGGATTTAGGGTCAAGGGCTGAAGCCCTAAACCCTAAACCTAAGATTAACTTAGGATTTAGGGCTAAGGGTTGAAGCCCTAAACCCTAAACCTAAGAATAACTTAGGATTTAGGGTTAAGGGTTGAAGCCCGAAATCCTAAACCTAAGACAATTCCTAAACCCTAAACCTTTGAAGCCCGAAATGAAGCTCATGAATCAGGCCCAGGCGTCCAAGGATGCGCTCGACGCTGAAGTGAACAGCAGCCGCGCACAGCTCTCCGATGTGTCCCGGACTAGTCACCCCAAAAGGGTCCTAGGTACACTGTTATGGGGGGTATATTTCCCCAAAGCATCATAGTAATTCCGAATACAGAAACCCTACATTCTACTATCTAGGTACTGAGTTACGACTCTTTGGGTAAAGGAGTTTTCTGGCACTCCTCTCGTAGCTGTGCGCCGTCGTCAGTTTATTGCTTTCACAAAGGTGCGTGGGTTTTCAACCGCGTGTCTGCAGTTGGGGTGTCGGGTTTAAACCCCATTAAACCCTAAGCCCTAAACCGTCTGGGAGTCTGGGGTTTAGGGATTTAGGGCTTTCCAGCAACTTTGGGCCTTTTTGTGCATACTGCGAGGATTTGCTTTGCAACTTGGGCTACTGACTTCAAGATCCCCAAACCCAAAGCCCCAAAGCTTTGTTTTTTGGCGAAAGATCGGACGGTACAAGACTTGGTAAGATGGGGTTTGGGGTTTTAGGGTTTAGGGTTTATAAGGGTTTAGGAACCCTAAAACCTTAAGCCCTAAACCCTAAACCGTATGACCTCCGTCTTGCTTGTCGGCCGCGGCACGAGCCTGCTAGGACCTACATGAGGTTCCTCTGGGCTAAAATGCAGCACCGCGCAGGAAGTCATGATTCTTCCATGGACAACCGAAAGTTCGCAACGTATTCAGCGTGCGTTAGAATAGCCCTTGTCCTCCATTCCTCGAAGTCCTCAACACTAGATGCTTGCACAACTCCCATGCGCAAGATCGTGCGCAGCCTGAACCCTCAGATCAAGCTTCTTTCTTTGCACTGGACCTCCTAACATCACGAGTTTCAACAGATTCTGGGGTATGTTAGAATATTAAGTATACAGGGACCATACAAGGGAAATACAACTACGACTCCTCCAGACGCAGGCCTAGCCCTAAACCCCTTAACCCTAAACCCCTAAACCCTAAACCCCTAAAACCTAAACCTCTAGAGCCCTAAACCCTAAACCCTAAAACCCTAAACCCTTAACCCTGAAACCCTAAACCTAAACCCTTAACTCTGAACCGATCAGGTGGAAGCACAGCTGGCAAAAGAGAAGGCAGACGCCGAGACTCTGCGCTCCAAGTTGGAGGTCATCTCGTCACTTGAGGAATTTGCTAGGTTCCCCAGTACTACCCTTTTGCCCTTTCTCTTGTTGGGTTCCCTTATTGCAAACCAAACAGTAGAAAAAAGGGTACTCTTATTATTCCTAAACCCTAAACCCTAAACCCTTTTTTCTTGTTGAGGGAAGCCAAATAGTAGGAAAAAGGGTGCCCTTAATATTAAGGGGCTACTGGGGAACCGAGTTTGGGGCCCTAAAGTCCCTAAAGCCTAAACCGTGGACCCTAAAAGGTTAAGGGTGTATAGGGGTTTAGGGTTTAGGGGTTTAAGGTTTAGGGTTTTTATAGGGGTTTAGGGACTTTGAGTGTTGGGTTTATGAGGGTCATGGATTGAAGGTTTATCGTAGTCTAGGAGTTTTGAGCGCGTGGATCTGGTTGTAAGAGCTCTCAAAGGCACTGTTGTAGGAACCCATAAAGGATGAGTGGGTAGGTTCACAAAGGGTTTAGGATTTAGGGTTTAGGGTTTAGGTTCATTAAAAAGAGGTCATCCGGATTCAAGAACATGGGGGGGTGTCGGGGTACCGTAGCGCTTAAGCCCTGAACCCTGCAGCCCCGAAGCCTAATAAGTCCCTAAGGCCTGAAGATCCTAAAACCCTCTAAACCCTAAGACCCTAAGACCCTAAACCCTAAGGCCCTGAAACCTAAACCCTGAACCCTAAGACCCTAAACCCTAAGACCCTAAACCCTAAGACCCTAAACGCTAAGACCCTGAAACCCGGAAAGATCCTAAACCCCGCCCATAGGCCGCTAAGCAGTTCCTTTTTATGATTTATATTTAGAATCCTATAAGGTAATCCCAAAAAGGAACTACTTAGGGGCCTATGGGTAGACCCCAAGAGTTGGAAGCTGGTGAAAAATGATGGCAAGTGCTCTGAGGACATGAGGATCATGAGTTTCCTGCCATTCTTTTGTGCTCGGTGGCTCCGCAGCTTCTTTGGAGTCCTCGTATATAGTTGAACACGGCTTCGAGTCTGAAGCTTGGAGAGTTTGACCTAGAAATTCAGCAATGCATAACGTTATGTACGTGTATGCAAAAATGTTGATATGTATATGTATATACAAATACACATATATATAGAGATATCTGTGTGTGTGTGTAAATGTGTGTGTATATATATACATATACACATGTATATGTATTTGTGTATGTATGTGAATATGTATATATATATATATGTAAATGTAAAAGTAAATGTATATGTATATGTATATGTATATGTATATGTATATGTATATGTATATGTGTATGTATGTATATATGTATAAAAGACACAAGCATATCTGAATCTATCTATCTATCTATCTATCTATCTAACCTATCTATCTATCCACATATCTATCTATCTATCTGTCTGTCTGTCTATCTATCTATCTATCTATCTATCTGTCTATATACATATATAGATGTGTGTGTGTGTGCGTTTGTTTGTTTTTATATGTGTTTGTGGTCGGGCAAGCCAGTGAGCGCGCTATACCAGCACAGCCCTGAACGTTCCAGTGCTGGTTCGCCGGCTCGGATGTCCTCCTGACAACTGTTTGGGTTTAGGGCTTTGGGTTTAGGGTTTAGGGGTGTTACCACAAATTCGCCAGTCATGAACTTATCTGGGTTATCACAGAGAGTGGCGTGGTCGTGGTGTTGAAGGTAAGGTTTAGGATTCCGTGCTGCTCTCAAACCCACGAACACAAACCCTAAGCACCTGAAGCGCAAATCCCATGATAAACCCCAAATCGAAAGAACAACTGTAACCCCAAACCCTCCACCCACAAGACCTGCTACTCCGAAACGTATCTGCGCAGGCGGCCGCAGACGATGCTACACAGACTACACAGCAGCTCAAGAGCGAATTGGAGGCCCGCGTTAAGGTTTGTCTCAGCTTTCCCTTCAAGCACAGCAACAGAGACTCGGAAGCCCAGAAGCCCTAGCTACTTTGCTTAAACACCCTGCAAGATCTGTGTAGAAGCCGCCCTGTAAAACCCTATGCATCCCGTATGGAATCCTTAAAGTAACCCAGAAAGGCACCCCTCGTGTTTCGAGGAGTTCCGAGAACGCACGGCCGCGGACCGCCAGGAGCTCGCATCGAAGGCTCTCGGGGACTGCAACAGGGGTGATAAAGGTGGGTACCTAAACCCCCGAAAGTATTTTATAAAATATTGGCAAAACACCTACTTTAAAAAAATATTGTTCTACATACTTTTTGGGGGTCAGGTAGGATTTGTCATGCCTTAAACAAGGACTTCCCTTCTCAATGATGTTTCTTTGGGTAAACCATAAAGCACTCCCTCGAAGGAACGTCTTTACAAAACGACCACTTGGACACCCATAAAACCCTAAACCCCTAAACCCTAAACCCACAAAAGGCCCGATAAGCCTTCCTTTTGACACCCTATCGAAACTCATTATCACACCCTATCAATACCCATCCGAGCCCACCACAACCCCCTAAATACAAAACACTCTAAGCGCCGAAGCCCCTAAACCCTAAACCCTAAAAACCCTAAGCCCCAAACCCTAAACCCTCAAACCCAAACCCCAAAACCCTTCGGAGCCGGTTTTCGGAGCGTCCTGGAGGCGGGAGACAGCGAGGCTGCTCTCCGAACCGCCTCCCGGCGGCTGAATTTGTTATTTGGTTGTGGTTGACGAGCTGTTATCATGGATCGCTGTGTTGCTTTGCTGTTTGGTTTTGTACATATTGTTGTCATCGCCGTCGTCGTCATCGCCATCATTATGAGCATCATCATCATCATCATCATCCTCTGCTTCCTCCTCGTTGTTGTCGTCGTTGTTGTCGTCGTCGTCGTCATCGCCGTCATCATGATCACCATCATCCATGTCAAGCTTTAGCAGTACTATATTGTATTTATGCCACTTATCTTTGTCGCTAATTGCTATCATTGTTGTAGTTAGTGGTACATATTACGATTGCTGCTATTCACTGTTATGGTCATGACTATCACCATTACATAGTGCCGGGAGTTTAGACCAAGAGGGTTCCATCAAACAATCCTGGCAATCTTTGTCAGAGGGGAGCAAGATTGCCAAGCAGTCTTCGTCATCTTGCCCTACTGGCCCCACTTGCTCTCGCCGACTAGTTTACCTTTTGGAGACCAAGATTGCAAAATTGCTAGCAATCTTGCTCCCTTGTCCGATTTGCTCGCCGACTAGTTTACCTGTTGGAGACCAAGATTGCAAGATTGCTTGGCAATCTTGCTCAAATAACAGTTCTAAATTCCCGGCGCACTGCACCATTATTATTGTATGCTGCTGTTTGTGTTAGTAACCCAAAAGGTTCCTCAGTACCTTAGAATGTAGGGCTTCTAGTTTAGGACTTGCTATTATGATTTGGGGAAGTATCCCCCCATAACAGTACCTATAGGACCTTTGGGGTAATACTTTTCCACGCAAAAAATGCACTACACCCTAAACCTTAAAACATGGGCATCTCATAGGTTCGGCTAGGGCCAGCGGTTCTTTTGTCAGGGCTATGCAGGGAGGCGACAGGGTGGTTGGACCCGTAGTAGCAGAGTCGGTAACCATATTCGGGTTACTACTGTTGATGATATAAATCCTGCATTACCTTATAGGGACCCTAAACTATGGGAATTAAGGTATATTCCATATTATGGGTAATGCAGGATTTATATCACCAGCCGTATAAATAGCTAATCCGTGTGTAACACCAAAGGGTTAACCTCTAAATAGTTCCTTATGATACTGGACAAGTAGGGTAGTCTTGTATCGAAGGTTTCGCGACCAATTGCACGCTGCGCTGGCAAGAAACTGAACCCTAAACCCTAGACCCTAAAACCCTAAAGCCCTAAACCCTAAAAACTCTAAAACCTAAACCCTTAAAAGCCCTAAAAACCCTAAAGCCCATAACCCCATGTCATGCCCTGGGCCTCAAGAGCATCTGTCGTCTCGCCCAGGAGCTTCAGGAGCAAATGGACAAAATCGCCCAAGTCGTTGCGGAGTTGGAGGGTGAACGGACGAAGTCCGAGGCATCCTAACGAATCGGAAATATTTTTTTTCCACGGGGGACCCTTAAAACAAATATCAACTACCCATATAGGCCCCTAAGTAATTCCTTTTTGTGGTTTATATTTAGAATCCTACAAGGTAATCCCGAAAAGGAACTACTTAGGGGTGTATGGGTAGTGCATACAAGTGCCGAGCGTCTCGAGTTCTGGCTGATCGCAGCGCGGTCTGCTCATGGCATGCGCCCAAGCCAATGGTTGCCTCAATGACAGAAAGGTTTGAGAAGATGAGCATCGGGTCTCTGTAGCAGCAGCACAGGTTCTCCGGACTGTTTCCAACATGTCACAGGCTACAGGTGCTCGCATTGTTGGTACGAGAGATGCAGAGAGGAAGTCAGGCGAACGGATCCATGAGTCCTCTTTACAGGAAGAGGAAGGTAATACTACAATTTATTCCAAAACCTTGTTCTGATCCCAAGGCCCCTGACATGAAATCTGTGGAGCCTTCATACAAAAATCCTTCTGATGCGCTGTAAACTTGTTCAGCCCCTACTCGCCGTAATGCGCCTCTGCCTCTGCAGGCCGCCCAGAGCGACCTGGAGCAGGACCGGCCAGAGCACGAAAAGTGCGGATCACTCGAAAAGTGATCCCAAAGGGTCCTAGGTACTGTTATGGGGGATACTTTCCCAAATCATAATAACGATTCCTAGTATGAGAACCCTACATTCTACTATATTGGCACTTTGGACCCTTTGGGGATGCAGTTATTTTGTTCAGGTGACCCGAAAAGAGAGCTTCACTTACCCTAAGCTTCCAAGGGCCTTGTAGTTAGGGCCCTAGGCCCTTAAGGAGAGCTGCATGCTGGTTCGCCGAGATTCTGTCGACATTCCGATTGTCTGCAACACTCCGGGTTTAGGGTTTAGGGTTTAGGTTGCCGGTGGGGTCGTGAAACCAGGCGACATGGGGGGTATAGTAAGGCTTGGCAGCTGCCACCCCAAACCCTAAACCCTAAGCCCCAAACCCTAAACCCTAAACCCAAACCCTAAACCCTAAACCCTAATCCCTCAGATCTCAATACTTCAGAAGTCGGGGTTTATTCTTCAGGGGTTTGCACTACTTGGGCCTCAGAACGGAAGCCTAAAGCCCCAAAACCCAATTCCCAAACCCCTAAAACCGAAAGGGATTTAGGTGTTCAGGGCCTTTAGGGGTTTTTGGGGTTTAAGGTTTAGAGTTTAGAGTTTTCGGGCGTAGGAGTTTAGGCTTTTGGGTTTAGGGGCCTCAAGGCTCTTTCATTCGGGGATTGCTCCTTGGAGTCGAACTGCCTCCTGCTTTCTTTCCTGTGTGCCGGCCATGTTTGTTTGGTTTAGTACTGTCCGTTGCGTTACCTGTGTCACCTGGTTTCTTGAAACTTTTCCGCCACCATCCGAAAATAAATAACCCTGAACAAAATGGTCCCAAAACAGGGCCAGATATCTGCGCTTCACGGAAGAGAGACCTGCCCTGAACAACCCATCCGAGTACATATTCTATACATATACAACATATATGTGTCCAATCTTGACAAGTTGCCGGGGACAAGCACTCCCCCGAAATCCTAACCCCCCTGGACAAGAAAAAGAAGGCCGGATTTCTGCCACACTATCCAGGAGAGAGGCAAGGCCGAAGCAAGGAATTCCGAGCTTGCCGAGGCCTCTCGTCGGACTTGCTAGCTTGAGTTCTTGCTTTGTGTGTCAGGGCTTGGGAATGTCTTTACCCATAGGCCCCCTAAGTAGTTCCTTTTTTCCCCAACAGCGAAGCGATGGGGTCTTCAGCCCTTGGCTTTTCGAGCGGGGTTCCGGAGCGGGTTCCGTAGCGGGTTCCGGAGCGGGTTTTGCGGGGAGAGGGTTCCTCCGGAGCGGGTTCCGGAGCGGGTTCCGGAGCGGGTTCCGTAGCGGGTTGCGGAGCGGGTTTCGGAGCGAGCGAGTTCCGGAGAGGGTTTCGGAGCGGGTTCCGGAGCGGGTTTTGGAGTGGGTTCCGGAGAGGGTTCCGGAGCGGGTTCCGTAGCGGGTTCCGGAGCGGGCTCCGGAGTGGGTTCCGGAGAGCGGGGTTCCGGCAAGCGAGTTCGAAAGGGTTTTGGAACGGGTTTCGGAGCGGGTTCCGGCGCGGATTCAGGAATGTGGGTTCCGGAGCGGGTTCCGGAGCGGGTTTGCGAGCGAGTTCGGGTTCCAGAGCGGGTTCCGTTTCCGCGCGAGTTTTTCGGTGGGGTGTTCCGGAGCGGGTTCCGGAGCGGGTTTGGAGTGATTCCGGAGCGTTCCGGATTTCGGAGCGGGTTCCGTAGCGGGTTTCGGAGTGGGTTCCGGAGCGGGTTTCCGAGCGATTTCCCGGCGCGGGTTTCGGAGCGGGTTCTGGATGGAGCGGGTTCCGGAGCGGGTTGCGGAGCCGGTTTTCCGGATAGGGTTTCGGAGCGGGTTCCGGCGCGGGTTTCCGAGCGGGTTCCGGAGCAGGTTCCGGAGTGGGTTCCGGAGCGGGTTACCGAGCGAGTTCCGGAGAGGGTTCCGGAGCGGGTTGCGGAGCGGGTTACCGAGCGAGTTCCGGAGAGGGTTCCGGAGCAGGTTCCGGAGCGGTTCCGGAGCAGGTTCCGGAGCAGGTTCTGCAGCGCGTTGAAACGGTTTCTGGAGCGGGTTCCGGAGCGGGTTGCGGAGCGGGTTCCGGAGTGGGTTTCCGGATAGGGGAGCCGGTTTCTGAGCGGGTTTCCGTAGCGGGTTCCGGAGCGGGTTCCGGAGCGGGTTTCCGAGCGAGTTCCGAAGAGGGTTCGGAGCGGGTTCCGGAGCGGGTTTCCGAGCGGGATAGGAGCGGGTTCCGGAACTGACGGACATGCTCGATGTCCTTTTCAAAGATCAAATCCCCAAAACCAAAGCGTTGTGTGCAAAGTATCGACATGACCTTGGGTGGCCCGCTCGCTCAGACTGAAAGGATTCTGACAGACCTCGCCAGTTTCGTAACATGTATTTGTGATTAGCTGTTGGGGCTTCAGTGGGCTTATTATATATATGGTTTATATTTAGAATCCTATAAGGTAATCCCAAAAAGGAACTACTTAGGGGCCTATGGGTAGCATGTTTAGGAACGCACATTTGTCATTCGTCCACTTGTCTTCGACATTTGAGTGGCGTGGTGGAAAGATCTTCATAAGTTGAGTGTAGAGCCACCATTATGGATTTAGCATGGTTTAGCTACCATGCGACCATCCCCATGATGGCTTTTGTGACCTAGGTGTATAATCGCAGCGGACAGGGAATAGAAGTATCCTACGCGCTCAGCCAATGAATGTCCTTCCTTGTGTGACCAAACGGTCCCTTTAACAGAGTGACCACTTGGAACAAGCTTCCTTGCAGGAAGGTCCCAACAAGTCGAACCTGCCTCGCGCTACTGTTGCGATTTGCCTTCTGAAACAACTAACCCTAAATCCTAAAACCCTAACCCCCAAACCCTTAAACCCCAAATGATGATGGCAGTACCTGAGGGTCCATGTGATTATGCAGTGAAGTTTTTCGTCATTTGCAGTGATAGTGATATGCGGGTTCATGGTTTGCCGCTTAGGCATTATATGACCCACCCGTTGTAACAGCCGAATCTTCAGCCCTGTTTCTGAGCCCCTAAAGTGTAACTTCAAGCCGTGAAAAGCATGTTTAGGGTTTAGGGTTCAGGGCGTAGGGTTTAGGGACTAGGGTTTAGACTATGTGTGTCAAGCGCTCGTCGTGACATTGGCTCCAAGATTCTGCGCACTCAGGGCCTTCATATTTTCCAGGGTACAGGTTGGAACCTGTTGAACACAGTTTCGTAATTCTATTTCTTTATACATTTATACATACATACATACATACATGCATGCATACAGACATACATACACATACAACTACATATACCTACAAATGTACATCTACGTTTACATGTACATGCATACATTCATACGTACATACATACCTACCTACCTACCTACCTACCTACCTACATACTTACTTACATACTTTAAAGTTTATACATACATTTAAGCATATGCATACATTTCCAAATTGTACATATACATATACACATACACGCGCTTACATACAGACGTACATACATACAGAGAGTCAGACCATACCTTGCCACGTGAATAGACTGCAGTCCGACTGCTGCCAGGAGAGATCCAAGACAGAGGCGACGCAACAGGAGTTGGAGCAGGTGACGCCGGAAGTGTGGGTTTAAGGCTTCAGGGTTTAGGGTTTAATGTGGTGCCCGAATTGTAGCATTGTAATGGTCGCTTCTGGGCGTCACAGGCGTTTGCGTTGAAGCCAACCAGAGGCCGATTTTGCGATGTGGACCCTTGCGCGCACCTGTCACTACATAATGCAAGGACATCACAATCTGTCAAGGTAGCCTAAGTATGCAATTAATCGCTTCCGCCTTTGACTAAACACCCAGCCCAACAACAACACCACCACCACCAACATTCACCACCACCACCACCACCAC
>CAJNJA010006799.1:0-10309 GCA_905231915.1 Symbiodinium necroappetens
GGATTTAGGGGGGTTTAGGGGGTTTAGGGGGTTTAGGGGGCTTAGGGGGCTATAGGGGGTTCAGGGGGTTTAGGAGGCTATCACAGTCGGAGAAGTTACGAAATCTGAAGTCAAAGTTAGAAGAAGAATTCGTATTATAAGCAAATAACAATCGAAATTACGAAAATAAATCGACTAGTACGAAGACGATATAAATTTCGGACAATATAAAAATACCATCAAGCAAAATATTTTTTTCTCTATAGTAGGGTTTAGGACTATAACAAGAAGAATAATAACAACAGTAACAACTATAGCAGCGACAACACAGCAGCAGTGGTATTTCTAAGCGTAGCAACAGTAGTAATACCAGCGAAATCCCTACTGATGAGATATCTTTCGGCATGCCGGCTGCATCAGCTCATGATACCAGACGTGAGTGTTCTGTTTGAGGTATTGGGCACTGCCCCTTCGCCCTGAAAAGGGCATGAGTAGCGACCACAGCTCTCAAAAAGACCCCCCGAGAGGCTAGCAAGATCAGCAAGAACAGCGGCTCTGCCTGCTCCGGCGTTTGACGAGGTGCAAGGCTTTAGAGACTTTAGAGGTTAGGAAGTAGTGGACTGAATTATACAAGAGACTTCGCAGCTTGGGCCTGTAAGGGGCCAGGCACAAGGATTTATTTTTGGAATTTGAGATCTTTGGGTTTGGTGTGGGGGTTTCCTTAGCTGTCTGCAAGGATTGTTCCACCCATGTGGTGCATTTCACTTTGGTACTGTTTGAGGTGCGGGGCTTTCTGAAATCGCGCACACGCCTTCAACCCCCTCCTGTCCCTTGTCGTCGCTGCACCAGTCTGGGGAAGAAGGACTAGCAACGGCACAACATATCTAGGAAGAGGACACCCAAGTTTCAAGAAGCATGCCGGAGCCTGCATTAAACCCTAAACCCTAAACCCAAACCGGTACCTGCACAGCTAGCGGGAGGTCGCTGGAGTCCACGCAGCTAGTGGTGCAGTCTTCGACGTGAGAAATGCTGCTGCCCAGCTACTATAGGGGTCTGGACAACCATAGATAGCCTTGCCAGATGAATGATGTTGTTCTAGCATACACCCAAACCCTCGTTAATTACTATGTTTCTTAAGGCCCCTGTATTACATCAGATGCAAACGCGGAGCTTGATAGCTTTGATGGGGCCAGGCATACACTCAACATACAGTAGATGTCAAATCTTCCGCCACCCTGCACCCCAACTCCAGGCCCGGAGCTTCTAAACCCTAAACCCTCCTAAAGGCTTTCGGCCCCATCAGACATTGAGCTCCATTTAGTGCAACTCCTGTTTGTCAAGCTGCTCCGCTGCGGCTGCGGCTGTCTTGCACCAAAGGTGCCAGAGCTTGCTGTCAGCTGCAACTGAGCATGTCTTCTCCGCCTCATCTTCCGGGATCAGGCCACCTGCCCCGAACCACTTTTGGGATCGCTGTTGCTTTGGTTTCTAGGCTTCGGGGATCCGAGGTCTGTGTGATTGTACTTCTTTCTCTGGGCTACCATATGGGATCGTAACTGCATAGTTGGTTTAATCTGCAAAAGGAACTGCGATGGAGACGGTAGTTATGGCAGGCAGCCGAGCCTTTGAGATGAACCTCTCGGATTTCTTCCTAATTCTTTGATCTGACTCACTGCAAGTCACTGAGTTCCCAAATACCTTTCAAGTGGCCAGGCACCTGGCAGCCGTGCAGCCCTGACCCAACCCATGCGCCCCGAATCTACCGCCCTGTCAGGTGGTGAACCGTATAGCAGATGGGCAACTGCCGGACCGCATAGACGACTGTGAGATTGTCTAGATCCGAATTCATCAGTGTAAAGGCCAGTTCTGGGTGTGCGTGCTAAGCCATCACGTGCACCGGCATGGCAAAGCGGAAGTCAGGCTAAAGCAGACTTCCTGCAGCTTTGCATTTTTGTTCCGTGATATGCGCGACAAACGGCTTGCCCAGCCGAATGCCGAATTTCAAAGCGCGCACATGCTCTTCGCGATACCGCGAAGGTTAGGCACACCAGTTGCAGGTTTCGTGACGCGCTGAGCAGAAAAGTGCCAACATCAGGACTGGTTCCGTGCTTGCAGGGCTTTCTGTTAGTCAGAATGACGCCATGCTGCTTGGCACATGCAAGTCATGCAATACGTGAAAGGGGCCTGAAGGATTGGTTTTAGGATTCCTTACATCAGGGGTCCCTGATACGGTATGGTGGAGAGCCATCAAGATCCTCGTCTAAGTGTTCGGGGCCCTTACATATCCTGCCGTCGGCCGCAGCACATAAGAAGCTTCTTAAGCTTTCGCTTGTTTTGCGGGCCAGGCGACCTTGCAGACGACCAAGACCCCATGCCCTACCAACGTTTCGAAGGACCCTAAACCCTAAACCCCAAACCCTAGTCGGCCCAAGTTTTCGAAACTTTAGGGTTCAGGAGTTTTTTGTTGGATTGATAGAGTTTGTGCTTTCGATGGTATGCTTTCGGTAAATACACGGCAAGCCCTAAAATCCTCCAATCTTCACTCCTACCCCATGCTGCCTACCCGCTTAGGATGCTTTGCCTCCTGGTCCTGTACAGCGCTGTGATAATCATCGCTGGAGCGGCGTGAGCCTCAGCGATCCGGCGCGATTGGTGTTCAGGGCTCTTCGGGTTTAGGCCTACCATATGGGCTTTTTCAGCTGCTAGGCAAGGTTTAAGTTTAGTGGTCTTCCATCCTGGTCCAGAGGGCTATTGCTTAATTTTGAATTGGGTCGACCTTGGAGCGTTTTTGTTCCAGGTCCGTGGATGTTCACAGGGTGCGAAGTGCTGTGGAGACGCTGCATGCTGCATCTCTTGAGAGAAGTCTACCAGAGGACGCGCACAAATGATTCAGCTTGGGCAGTGCAGCGCCAGACAGTACCGAAGTAAATGTACGGGAACTGTTGATGCTCCAGCTGATCGAACAGAACTACCGTGGTGTGGGAGAGGCCGAAAGAGGCCAATTGTGTTGGTTTTGTTTGTTTGTGCGTGTGTGTTTTGTCGTTTGTTTTTGTTGGGGCTGCGCGGAACGGACTGCCGCAAAGACTGAACGAACCAATGACGCCAAAACAAACAGGCACGAAACACGCACATGTGGCGGAGCAAGAGAAGGCTTTCCCAAGGTCCTGTATTTGATGACTCTCACGGTGAAACGTCCATGCTGCAAGGCACCGTTCCCATGAAACCTTGAGCCACTCCGCCAGAACTTGTAAACTCAGAGCCGTAACCTGTGAATTACAAAATCCCAATGCCCGCAACCCCACCCACAGCTGTAACTATTCCTTGAACACCATACTACTCTAAACCCCGAAGACACTAAAGATCAACAACCTACAAGGCAGGCTTTTCCCCAAAACGCTGAACCCTGCACCCTAAAATCCGGAGCCCTATATTGTACATGCGAACCATTCTAAACCCTAACCCCCCTAATGAACCCTAAACCCTAAAAACCTAATGACCAAGCAACCCTACTGCACAGCGTAAAGCGTCTCAGGTCAACTTTTTCGCGCTTCTCCCTGCCGCGGGCCTTTTCGAGTCCGTCGAGATTGCCTTGTGCCTCGCATTGCAGTTTCCTAGGGCTCCGGTTGCCTAAATAGTAGGTTACGAATCTCTACAAACCTAAACCCTACTTCCCTAGACCCTATACCCGAGGACCCATTCTTTAGGTAGCCGAAGCCCTTATTGGGGTTCTTAAGCTGCTTGTAATATACGGTCTTACATGAGGTTTGGGGTTGCCGGGCTTAGGTAATGATGTTTTAGGCTGTTGGTACTTCATGGCAGTACTTCGTAAGTGTCTTGTTACAAAAGGTCCCTAACGTGTAGATGCTACGCCCTGAAATCCTAAAAAACCCTGAACTCTATAGACTCTAGTAGGTGCAACCCCCAGTTCGAAATTTCACACAGCCTTCGACGCCGAACAGCAGCCGGCCGCTTCTAGTACTAACCCTTTGACTGCGTATCGTAGCCTCATATAGTAACCCTCGAAAGTAGCCCTTGTAACAACACTGACACCCAAGAGCCGAATGAAGAGATAGGTCATTCCGTTTGTCCCGTTGTGAGGATAGCCACAATTACATCCCCGAAACACTGTTGTACTAACCAGCCATCATCCCAATTTGTCTAAGTCCCAACATGCAATGTTTTTCGGGCCCAAACACTTAACTGGTACTTTGACTTTTTGGGTATCTCAAGATCATTGTCTTCCCAGCTTCGTGGAAGAGGTACAACTCCTTGGTCGCGCTACTTTTGGCATGCCACATATGCTGCATGACGACGAACCCAGGCACGGCCAGCAGGCGGTTCACGTTGGAAGCGATACCTAGGAACTATAGGAACCAAGCGGTGTTTCTAAACAGAAAGTTGATCAAGCTCGTGCGCGCGCGTGTGTGTGTACATTTATAAGTGTACTCGCATAGTAATCCTTTTAGGTTTTCTTAGCAAGAGTCGTTGAGGTTCCGGTTCCCTGGGTGCTCAGTACCTCCGGTGCGAGGGTCATATAACCAGAACCGATAACACACCCTTCGGGCGACAGGGAGATAGCGCAGGCATGACATGTGCTGGAGTACCACACTTGAATACTTGTTCATTGGACCTGTTCCTTAAAGGAACCAATATGAAATAAAAGTCTAGACTTTTTTCTCCCTGAGCCTGGTTACTTCAAAGTCCAGTGTAAGCGGCGAAAACTAGAGCAATTAAGCAGATCTCAAATTTACTCTGAAGGGCTTCAACGGCAACCCATTGCTCAACCCGAGTACTCCCCCGAAGCCCTAAAGCCCAAACAACCAACAAAAACACACGCACTTATAGAGCCGTTATAGTACCTCATTGTCATATTAACTTGTTGTACCCTATAGGAACCCTTATGGAACCCTAAAGTACCCTCTAAAGGATCCACAAAGCAGCCCCAAAAGAACCCTACAGTACACTCACGTGGGACTTTCCGAAAATTAGGGTACCTTATTTTGGGGTCCTTATAATAAGGATCCTATACTATTTAGGGTACTATGTTAGGGCCCCCTATTTTTATGAGCCCTTCACGCCCCTCAAGGGATCCAAAGTTGCAGCCCTTGCAGAGCACCAGGAAGAGCCAAGGATTTCGTCGACCAGGAAGAGGTTTTCATGGCTGCCACGGTTTAGGCTTTAGGGTTTAAGGTTTAGGGCTAGGTTCTTGTTAAGGGATTTAGTTTAAGTTACCAGAATAGGGATGTTTAGTTGATCCTTGGTAAATAACATGCTTTCCTTATTCTAGTAACTTAAAAAAAAGCCGTTAACAAGAACTTGGTTCGGGGTTGACGGAGTCCATCGGGTCTTTGTCGCTGGTTCCTTGAGGTTACGATAAGGGTTTATGACGAATGATAGGGTTTGGGTAGTTTTGTTTAGGATGTTTGAGTGGTGCTATTCGCTTCTCTATGGTTTACCATACTTGGGGGGATAGTATACATCCTAAGCCCTACAAGCTCACATGCATTACAACCTACACAATGCAGGTAAAAGCGGGATGAGCTTAGGCAGATATTTTGACAAGCCCCACTCTACACATGAATGCAGCGGATGCTCCATTAACACCCGACTCAGATCTCCATCACCTGATGTGCCTGCCGTTGCTTCAATGCGCTCAGTAGTTTTCAAGGCTTCTCTACCGATAGGCTCCTAAGTAGTTCCTTTTTATGGTTCATATTTATAATCCTATAAGGCAATCCGAAAAAGGAACTACTTAGGGGCCTATGGGTAGGTTTCTTAGAGGCTTCGGAGCTATGACTTGGCAGGATTTCTATAGAGTTTCATGGACGCTTTGATCGGGCTTCTAATAAGTTGCTTTAGCATCTTGGGCGTTACGGATGAGGGCTTCAGGGTGTAGGGTGTTGAGGCTTCGGGGTTCTGGTGTTTGTCATCTGGGTCTTGGGTTCAGCGGTCCTTCGCAAGCCCGAACCCTTGGAGCTCTTCGAAATTCGCTGTTGCCGTCCGCACTGGCTCGAAGACCCCCAAAAGAGAGGTGAAGCGCAGTGCGCTCTAGATCCTTGACTGCTGGGTTTTGGTGCCGCAGGAGGGCTAACTAGGCTTCGGGCTCAGGATATCGAGTTTAGGGCTTTCAGAGTACGGCTTTAAGGCTCCAAAGGAACCAGGGCTGTATGCGTGACCGGATCAGGATATGGGGAGAAGCCTGACGATAAGACCCCCCTCTCACGCAAAGAAGAGTGCACCTGTCCAAGAGAAGTCGAAGGAGTGCCGTAACAACCCCATAACCCCCTAAACCCAAAAAGCCGTATGCTGTCAAAAAATCCCAAACGAACCCATTAACAACGACAGCCCTAGTACCCTTAACCCGGCGGCGTGAATCCGCTGTGTGATGGCAAGCCAAGCTTCAGGCAGAATGACATGTCGGGGTTAGGATTCAGGGTTGAGGAGTTGAGGAATCTTTTGGGCTGAGATTACGCAATTTGAAGATTTAGGTTAGGTAACCTGTCACCAGGAACCCGAAACAGTATGGGTTGTGCAGGATTGGGGAGGGCTCCGGGGTCGCGGGACGAAGTATCAGCAGGTCCATCAAGGTCACGTGGTATCGCAAACGAGATCAAGGAAAAAGATAATCTCACCGTCATCACAGAAATTCTCAGCAGCAGATAACATCAGCGGCAGCAGCATTGGTAAAGCCACCGTGATATAGGAAACAAGAATGCAATCATCATCATCATCATCGTCACCATCCGCAGCATCATCATCATCATCATCGTCAACAGCATCATCGTCAACAACAGCATCACCACTATCATCATCATTATCATTATCAGCATCACCATGATCATCATCACTATCGTCACATCAGAGTCACATCATTGTTTCCAAGCACATCATCCTCACTGTTTCCATCCTCATCATCCTTATTATCATCACCTTCTTCTTCATCATCAGCACACCCATCATCCGCAGTCAGGGGGAAGGACGTTAGAGTCAACCACGACAGCAGCAACCACCACGACGCCAGCAGCGCCTGCTGCTTTTATGATGTGAGCGTGTTGGGAGTGCCTTCTGATCATTATGCTGCTGATGGTGGGGAGGGGGGGGGGCTTATGGAGGCAATTATGTTCAACGATGCTCTGTCGTCACGATGACCATGCTCAGCACCGCCAATAGCAGAAGCAGCAACAGGCATGCATATATATATATATTCTATATATATATATGTCCACGCCATGTTTCATCTTCACCATCACAACATATCGGCACCATCACCGTCATTATTGCCTCATCGCCATCACCACACCATCACCAGCGTTGCAGGATGCGCGCAGGGTGGGGTTAAGTAGGGCTTCGGACCTAGACCCCATGCCAGGCAGGGATGCAGCGGGAGGTGGACGAGATGTCTTCCGAATACAGCTGCAAATTCAGGACCGCGCCCGGTGAGTGCACAGACTGAGTTGGAGCTCTACAAATCCGAAGTTTGAGATATGTTCTGCCCTGCTTCAGGGGTCTTGAAAATATGTTGTGTTCGTCGGAACCTTGTCTACTCCAGGTAGATCTGCGAATTTACATCCTACGACGTGCCACATGTTTCTTCCTTCGGAAATCGGAGAGGTGGGCTATGGCTGGAGCATCGTAGAAGCTGGGAAGTCAACCAGACTGTCAACAGCACACCAGAATCTCAATTGAATACCTAAACCCGAATCCTAAAGCTGATGTAAACCCTCCACGCCAGTGAAGTCGCAGGAAAGCCGCGAAGGGCATCAGGACAGGAGAATGCGCGGGAGACAGTGCTTGTTGGGGTTATGGTTTGCTGCGAGTTTTGGGTCTGGGGCTCAGGTCTATAATGATGGAAAGACATTTTATGGTTAAGCTGCGGCTGATCATGAGATTCTGGCCATGGAATTTTCAGGAGAAGTACATTACTGAAATGTTGCAAACACCCGTGGCAATCAGTCGAGAGACACCCTCGTTCCTTTGCCTGAACTGCTGACGCCGCTGGTGGTGGTGTTGTCGATGACGCTCGTGGTATGTTGTGGTGATCACGCTGCTGCTGCTGCTGCTGCTGCTGCTGCCGCTGCTGATCAGAATCATGGTAGTGCTCAATATTGTAAGTTCGTGGGTGGCGACGTGACGATGACGACAATGATGAGGATGCGGATGCGGATGCGGATGCGGATGCGGATGCGGATGCGGATGAGGATGAGGATGAGGATGAGGATGATTAATTATGATGATGACGATGACGATGACGATGACGATGATGATGATGGTGATGATGATGAGCGGTAGAAGAGGAAATTCATGAATCCAGAATCCGCTGATTGCGGGCTCATGCAACTCAAACGCTGGCAAGGACGAGCCGAAATTGCCGACTCTGGAGTCAGAAGACAGTTGCAGCCTTAGCAGCGCCCTTCAGTTCAGGGCTTTGGGTTTCGGAGGTTCTTTCACTGTCTCTGTTTGTTTGTTTCTCTCTCTCTCTCTCATTCTCTCNNTCTCTCTCGCTCTTTCTCTGTCTCTGACAATGATTGCATTCTGATTGGGATCTGGGCTGCCTGCAGGCAGGCGTGAGTTCGCGCAGCAAGTCTTGGAGCAACCGGCGCAACAAGGATCTTCAACCCCTCTAAATCTCAAACCCTATCGACCCTAGGCCTCCAACCTGAAACCCGAGGTCCTGCACCCCNNCCCCCCCCCCCCCCCCCGCCAACCCTGAACCTCAAACCCCCAGATGTAAACCTAGAGCCCCAAAGCCCATGGTGACTCAAACCTGAAATGCGCACGCGCACGGCCCCAATCCTACACACTATATCGTCCAACCGTATATGTCTTTCCCCGAAGCCTTATATCGAGAATGAGTCCTAGACCCAAGGCTGCCCCAGGAAAAAGACGCGGCTTACACAAGCAACGGTGCGGTCTCAGCCCAAACCGAAACAGGACACCAGGTCCCTAAACCCTAAACCCTAACCCTTTTAACCCTAAACCTTATCCCGAAACCCTAGACCCTAGACCCTAAACCCTAAAACTCGAAGAGTAAAGACACCGTTGAAGCTGGTCCTGGAGCCTCGCCGTGGAGCTCTAGCGACTCAGACAGGTAGTTCTCTCAACTAGGGTTGATGATATAAATCAAAAAGGGTTCCTTTAAGGGGGATCTATAGGGTTTAGGTTTTTAGGGTTCCTTTAAAGGGATCTATAGGGTTTAGGTTTTATTTTAGGGTTCCTTTAAAGGGATCTATAGGTTTAGGGTTGAGGGCCTAGGGTTGATGATATCAATCCTGCATTGCCCATAATACGGAATATCCCATAATTCCCCTAATTTAGAGTCCTTAAGGTAAAGCATGATTTTTATCATCAACTGTAGGGTCCCTTTCTGGGTCCCCAATATGGTACGGCACCCTTTTAAAAAGGATCCTAAAAGGGACCCTCATTCAGAGAACTAGCCTTGTAGCACCTTTTTTGGAAACCCGCATAGAAACCCTTATAGATCCCTTTGAGGAACCCTAAGAAAAGGGACCCTAGTTTAGAGAACTGTAGAGAAACCCTTATAGATCCATAGATCCCTTTAAGGAGCCCTAGAAAAGGGACCCTACTTTAGAGAATCTCTACCCATAGGGGTCGAATCTTTCGGGGCCCTTCAGACCATGCAAGAAGGCTCTTGGGTCGTTTTGAGCCTCAAAGGAAGGTGCCTCAACCACCCTAAAAAAGCCTACACAACAGGGCCGATCCCCCAAAAAGTTGGACCCCAAACCCTAACCCCTAAACCCCAAATCCCGAACCCTAAGCGGCCTTACCAGGGTTCAGGAAGGGCTTTTGGGGGGCTTGGTCGGAGCAGGCGAGAGCTTGAGCTCTGCGTCTTCCATCTTTCAGCAGGCCACAGCTCGCGGAAAGAGGGGGCATGAATAAGTAGAATGAATGGGGTTCCCTTTAAGGGATTAGGGTTTAGGGATTAGGGATTAGAGTTTAGGGTTTAGGNNGGGTTTAGGGTTGAGGGTTCCTTTTTAAAGGGTTCTATGAGGGTCCTATGATAAACATGGGTCCCGGAGCTCCCGAGACCTTCAAAAGCCGCCTAAATACGACTGATACCTTTTCGACCTTAGGGTTTAGGGAAGCCTCTGAAGTAGTTCAGGAATCATACCTTATAAGGAATCGGGGTTTGCGGTGCAGGGTTTAGGGAAGCCACCTATTATGAGGTATCCCATTATGATTTGAGGTCTGTTCCGGGGATCTAGGGAACTTCTGGTGGAAGGTCTGAGTTCTAAGAGGCAAGACCCGAAGCCCTGTATCCTTCAGCCCTGAACCTAAGAACCCTGCAGCCTGAAACACTGAAGCCCTAAACCCT
>CAJNJA010006801.1:0-16624 GCA_905231915.1 Symbiodinium necroappetens
AAAAAAAAAAAAAAAAAAACATAGCTTAGCTGCTCACCTGCTAATTAGGTTCCAACATTGCGACATACACGGAACCTCCTGTGGATAGAAGGAGTCAGGAGGAGTCGGGTTTCGGCCTGTCTGTTTAAGTTTTAGGGTTTGGGTTTAGGNNTAGGGCGTAGGGGTTTAGGGTTGAGAGGTTAGGGTTTAGGGGTTTAGGGTATAGGGTTTAGGGGCTTGGGGTATAGGTGGTATAGGGTTTAGGGGTTAGGGTTTAATCTTTGCTTCCGGGCTTCGGAGATCCTGGAGCTGCTTGGTCTGCGTCTGCGTGTCCTACGCCTAAACCCTAGAAGCAAAACCCCAAACACTAAATCCTAGACCCTAGCACACTGTCTATCTATCTATCTATTTATCTGTCTGTCTATCCATAATGAGAAAACATAACACAAACACGTATAGAATATAACACATTGCATCTTATACTCTGGGCAGATAGATCAATAGACGGTTAGATAATCTGAAACTCTTTTGACTTATAACCCTTAACAGGGTCGGGTTCAAGGCTTCAGAGCGCTGTATTTTCGGATCGTCGTCACGACTAGCTCCCCGAACCTGGGCCCTTGAAACCAAAACCGCAGGAAGGTTCAGGGCTCGGGCTTTAACGGTTTAGGTTAGGGTTTAGGGCTTAGGGTTTAGGGTTGAGGGCTCAGGGGTGCCTATAAATGCAAGGATAACGACCAGCGAGACGGTGAGCACGAAGCTCGGCAGAATCCTCGGCTTGGAATGAGGGCCTAAAACCCTAAACCCTAAAACCCTAAAGCCCTAACCCCTAGAAAACCAAAAAAACAACCCTATAAAGCCCTGTAAAACCCTATAACACCGCTTAATGGAGGCTCATGCTTTCGATCCTGGCATGACCCCAGAGTATTTGGCTTTCCGTCACCAAAGGATCACCTATGGTTACCGACCATATGGAAAAGAAGCTCATGAAGAGCATTGCTGGAACTTTCCTTAAGCAGACAGACACGGGATGCCGCCACAAGGTTCACTGCCAGTCCCTGTGGCGAAGGCAGGCTGCAAGACGCACCCTCCTCTATTGACCCTAAAGTCCCAAACATTATAAAGCCTAATGTAGGGGCCTTAATAAGGGTTTTGAGATATCTTATACCATAACTATAACAATGAGGAACCCCCCCAAAAAAAAACCTAGTACTGGTAATTATTGAGGCCCCTATAGTATAGGCTTGAAGCGCATCAGGTTGTCAGACCAAAACACGGTATACGTACCTATTTGCTGGAGCTGGCGGTAGGTAACATCTCCGACTGCCCTTGTTAACAGCTTCCAAAGCCTGCAACCCTAGCTGGCCAAAACACAAGACGCTTCCGGAACCCAGACTACCTGTCTTTTCTTGGGGGGTTTCCTTAAGATTTAGGCTCGTACATCCGCCTATAGCATGAGGCTTTGGAACTAACCCTAAACCCTAAAACCCTAAACCCCTAAACCCTAAACCGTAGACCCTAAACCGTGTTTGGGAACACCCTACGCTAGTCGACAGTCTCGGAGACGACCGAGGCTCTTCGACAGAAGCGAGCCGAAGACGGCGCCAAAGATTGTCAACCTTAGTCGGCTCGGGGATTACAGGGAACCTCAACAACGTTGGAGCATGAATGGTTTAGGGTTTAGGGTGTAGGGTTTAATGAAGGATGAAGGATGATTCGTGCTGCGAATCCTTATACTTTACCCTTAAAGGGCATCAGGATAATCTGTAGGTTACCAGATGGGGTGGGGAACCAGCCCGACCCACCGCCACTACCACCGTGTCGCATGCTCAAAGCAAATCAGCAATTCCGATCTCCCTGCATTTTCCGGTCCATCGCCGCGCCAAAAACTCACGGAGTGTCTGAACTATCTATGACAGGCCTGTGTGGTTTAGGATTGTTTATGGTTCAGTGGGGCCTCGTGTTCAGTGATTTGGGCTATAAGGCTTCTCAGGCTTGCGAGTTAACGGTTTAGGGCTTCAACACACCCAGCCGGATGGAGAGATACAGAGAGAGAGAGAGAGAGAAGGAACACAAGGCCAACAGAATAACAGCTTTTTTTCTATAGAGGCATTGAGAAAATAATACCACAAGGAGAATCAAGAACCTCAGAATAGCATTGCTAACTTGTTTCGGCCCCTATAGCCGCCTATAGCACACCCATTCCCCCGTGCAACAAGATTCTCCGACCTTGACCGGTGATCAGCCACGGTTGCCCGAAGCCCCTATCCTAAACCCTGAACCCTGAAGCCTAAACTCTAAACCCTAACCCTGGACCATGAACCGAAACCACAACTCGCTTGCTTGATGCTTGCTTGCTTAATCTAGGGGCCTTACTAATTAGAACAAGGCTTTGGGATCCTTAGTACTATAATTAGAAAGAGGGACCCGGCAGACTGATATTGGCAATAAATTATGGAGGCTCCTATATTATTGGACATTGCATTTGTCACAAGTGACTGCATCTATACCTTGTCTTTATAAGCTGTATCAGCTCTGCATCGTTGCAATGCTGCAACTATCGAGCCCCAGCCATGCCCCCCTTCCTATACATACGGTGTGGATGATATAACCCTGCATTACCCAAAGTAAGGACTCTACCATAATTCCCACAGTTTAGCGTCCTTAAGGTAATGCAGGATTTATATTATCAACAGTACCCCATAAACCCGAAACCCCTAAACCGCTATGCCTAAACCCTCAACCCTTAAGGTAATGCAGGATTTATATCATCAGCAGTACCCCATAAACCCGAAACCCCTAAACCCCTATGCCTAAACCCTCGACCCTTAAGGTAATGCTTATATCATCAACAGACCCTAAACCCTATACCGATACCCTAAAACCCCTAAACCCTAAACCCCTAAACCCCAAACAGCAGAAGTCGAGGGACGGCTCCATAGCGAGTATGAGATCCCAGTCAATCAACGGGCCGTCTCGGTGCGGATGCCGCCGCCTGCCACGTGTTGGAGAAACCCTAAAAACCCTAAACCCTAAAAACCCTAAACCTAAAACCCTAAACCTAAAACAAACAAACCTAAAGAACTAGAGGGTTTAGGGTTTAGGTTTAGGGGTTTAGGGTTTAGGGTTTAGGGTTTAGGGTTCCTAAACCCTAAACCCTAAGGGCTGGACGGGGCTTAGGCCCCAGGGAGGCCCTCTTCTCGTGACCCCGTGAACCCTCCGTGAGCACTGTGGCGAACCAGGGTCCATGTACCCAAATAGTGGTTCCTGTAGGGTTCCTTTGAAGAAGGCTTGAGCATTAGCCATAGGCTCCTAAGGGCTTATAGGGTTTTGGGTTTAGGGTTCTAGTGCATACCCATAGGCCCCTAAGTAGTTCCTTTTTTAGGGTTTAGGGTTTAGGGTATAAACCATAAAAAGGAACTACTTAGGGGCCCATGGGTAGCTAACACTCATTGCTTGAGCCCTTTTGGAATCTGAGGCAGCTTGCTCTGCCAAAACCCACGACGAGGACGAGTACTGACGAGGACTGCTGCCACCACTACCGACTGGTGGCTAGTCCTAGCGGAAGCAATCATGCTCAGACTGTTGGCATCTTAAAACAACACTACTCAGACTCAGACTACTCAAGGTCTGGTTTCAAGGTCACCAAAACTTGTATTGGTTCGGTCTCTATGCAATCGTAAGGAAAACGAGAAGCTCGCCCACAGCGCCACGTAGCTTGCAACAGCTCACAGTTGGCCATAGTGCGACTACAACTGCCACAGTAAGTATGACCCTGAACCCTAATCCCTGAACCTAGACCCTACCTAGAGTCTTCATTGTAGTTCCTTTTTTGGGTTAACCAGTTTTTATAGTTAGGATCCTATAACATAAATTTTGTTAACCAAAAAAAGGAGCTACAATGGAGACTATAGGTAAACCCTGAACCCGGAGGCCGGATGCCTGGCACAAGTCACGCTATCGTTACCCTCCCTGTTGCCCTTGTGCTGGTAAGCTTGGTCCTGCTTCTTCGATAGACCCAGACAGGTACTGTAGGGGCCTTAGTAATTAGAATTGGGGGGTATATTATACTATAACTGTCATAAGGAACCCACAACATAGTATTGGTACTTATTTAGGCCCCTACATTATGCAGAATCAGAGCCTTTGATTTAGGTGCTGCGGCATTGTGTTACCCACGTTTAGGGGGTTTTAGGCACACACACACACACACCAATTCTGCGGTTCCCTAAACCCTGAACCTACACCCTGCACCTGCTGTTGACGACAGTGTTGGCGATGGCACCGCCCAGGATTGTGAAGTTTGAGAGCGCAATGGCATGCTTGGGCTTGAAGTCCTCGAAAGATTCTAGGGTTTTGGGTTGTAAGAAGACTCATTCGATGTGCAGGCTCTGGAGACGTAGTAACTAGGTTATAAGTAATTCGGGTCATCAGTCGGTTAACTGGGGTTACAGTATCTATAGCTATACTTATAAGCTACTACACCGTAAACCATTAATCCCTAAGCCCTAAACCTTAGACCTCTAAACTAAACCCTGAACCCTTGACCCTAAGCCCTCAACCTTAGACCTCTAAGCCCTAAACCCTTGACCCTAAGCCTTCGACCTCCAAACCCTTAACGTTACCAAGTCCCCGGATCCTTCCAGTAGAACTGTCCGAAAATTAGGGTACCTTATTTTGCGGGTCCTTGAAGATAAGGGTACCTTGTTTTGGGGTCCTTGAAGATAAGGGTACCTTATTTTGGGGTCCTTGTAATAAGGATCCTACCATCTATGGTAATATATTAGGGTCCAAGTAGTCCTTATTTATGGCTGTTGGTACCCATAAAGGGCCCCAAAGTCCTTAAATAAAACAATGAGAGCTTGGACCCTTAGGGTACTATCTTAGGGTCCCCGTATATTCGGAAACTCCCAAGTAGACCACCTGGCCTTGAGGCTTGTCAGGCTGGGAGCTGGGTTGAATCTCGGGGTACGGGCGTCCTGTGACTTTCTGAGATCCCTAGAGTAGGGTTTAGGGTTTAGGGTTTAGGGAGTAGGGTTTAGGGCTAACCGCTGTACAATTTTTTCGAGCGGGATATGACACTGAAAAATGTGGTACATTTAAACTGCTTGAAGTACCTTGGTTTGTCTAGGTGTGAACAGAATACCGACGAGCAATACATACCGGAGTGTTTTCGTCTCACCAAGGTCTGGAGAAGTGGCCCGGAAGCTGCAACATCATCTCTCCGACAAGGAGAATCCCAACATTAGTCCTCCTCGTTCCTGATTCACTTTTCCAACTTACTCTAGGACGGTCTTGAGTAGAGTGTATCCTGAACCGACCGGATCTCAGCTCGAACCCTGGTCACCCTAGACACTGAAGCCCCAAACCCTACACTCCTAAAGCTTACCTAACCCCCATTGGCCAAATCGGGCTATTGTTCTACATGATTGTGGGGTCAAGGTGAACCCTGAACCCTAAACCCTAAACCCATGACCAAATCGGGCTATTGCAAGGTGACCCCCAGACCCCAAACACTGGAACCGTACCTTGTTTCGACTACAGCCTAGGGCTTTCGTCGCGAGTGGCCCATGAGGACGCCCAAAGTTTCCGATGCTGCGAAGGAACCTAACCACCCATCTACACACATATGTATGTATCTATGTGAGTGTGTGTGTGTATATATATATATAGATGTGTATATATATATATATATAGATATGCAATATGTATGCGCACACGGACCAAAGGCCAAATACAAACCCTACCTTGTTAGAAACATGCGGTCCAGGGCCACGATGAAGAGTGGCACCAGGATGCCTGCACGAACTCGCATGCGGGATTTAGGGCTTAGGGTTTCAGGGTTTAGAGCCTGTTTAGGGATCCGGTTCAGGGACATGAGAAGGAAGAGCACGCACATACGGGAATCAGGAAGCTTGTTTAGCCGGTTTAGCCGCTTGGGCTGACGGCTTTGGAGCTGTGAATCGTGCTTGCAAACTTGCAATTTAAACCTAACCCTAAACCCTCAACCCTAAACCCCACCCCTAAACCCTAAACTCCTAACCCTAAACCCTAAGCCCTGAAAGGTAAACCCCTAAACCCCCAACCCCAAAACAGAAACCCTCGACCCGGCCTGTCAGCTGAAACCTCAGCAAACAGCAGCAACGGCAGCAGCAACAGAGTAGGGTTTTGGGTTTAGGGTTCTGGGGTTCTAGGTTTAGGGTTTAGGGTTTAGGGTGCAGCAACAGAGACACCATCCAAATACAAAAGAGGTAAGGGGGGAGGGGGGGTGCAGGAGGGGGCCGAAACCCAAAGCCCTGAAGCCAGCCTAAAACACACTAAAACAAAGAACCCTAAACCCGAAACTCCGAATTGAAGGGCTCCGAAACTAAATCGCACTAAACCCTAAACCCCAAAACCCCAAATTCCAAACCTTAAACCCTAAACCCCTAAACCTCGAGACCCTGAACCCTGTCCTCCCGGCCCAACCCCCCAGAACGCGGCCTCCTCCTCCGATGCCTCCGGAGGCTGCCACGATCAGCCCAAGGGCTGCCAGGATCGCCTTGGCAGCCACCAAAGGCTCCTACGGTTGATGATTTGGGACTTTCCGAAACTAAGGGGTACCTTATTTTGGGGTCCTTATAATAAGGATCCTACTGTTTAGGGTACTATATTAGGGTCCCTTATTTCGGAAACCCCCATTTTAGTCCTATGGTTGATGGTTTAAAACCTGCATCACCTTTAAGGCTTGAGGGGTTAGGGGTTTAGGGTTGAGGGGTTGATGGGGCTTAGGGGTTTAGGGCTTAAGAACCCTAAGGGTCCATGAACCCAAATAGTATATACTTTGGCCCGAAAGTACCTATATAGGGACTACTTTAAGACCAAAGGGTCCTACTGATTGAGGATATAGATCCTTAGCATTACCTTAAGGGTTGAGGGTTTAGGGGTTTAGGGTTTAGGGAAATGGAATATGGGCATTGCAGCTCCAGTTTTGAGTTTGTAGGCCGAATCGGAAGGGTAGACCCGACCTGGAACCTAAACAACCCAGGTCTTCAAAACGGTTTAGGGTTTAGGTTATAGGGTCTAGGGTTTAGGGTTTAGGTTATAGGGATTAGGGTTTTAGGTTATAGGGTCTAGGGTTTAGGGTGTAGGGTTTAGGTTATAGGGTCTAGGGTTTAGGTCATAGGGTTTTTTTAGGGTGTTCTGGGATATTCCCTTTACGAGGGAAGTTCGTGGGGTGGGGGTACAACCCTATTCACCGAAGGCCTCTGTAGTGTGGAACCCTGAATAATACGGGATCCTACAGCCTATGTTTGGGCCGGCATTAGGTCAGAAGCCCTGATCCCTAAACCCTAACCCGAAGGCTCAAAATAGCCCAAAAGCCTTAAGTGGTATGGTCTTTGAGCCCAAAATCCTTGAACGTGAGTCCTCAGAGCCTTACGCAACCCGGTAGGCAAGTCTTAATTGCTAAACCCTAAACCCTAAACCCCCATTGGCAAGTTGCGGTCAAGCCATCGTGCCGCCAGTCAAGAGGAAACGGCTCCTTGTGATACTCGAACCCATCTCCTCGGCTTCGGTTGCTGTTCGACTTGCGGCTGCGGGTTGACCTAGATGGAAACCTTGGTTACTCTTAGAGTTGTAAACAAAAGAAATTTACCCATCTTATCGGGTCATCTCCCTTCTAATCAAGGTACATTTGGTCGCGGCTTAGGGTTTAGGTATAGAGTTCGACACTTAAGGGAATTCTTGTTGCCAAAGGACTCACTGAGGGTCTTCACGAGTTCCATAAGGCGTCAGAGATCAAGTCTTAAGGCGCACGCAGGTCCCGGGTTTACGGTCGAACATTTTTGGCTTAGGTTCAGGGTTCACGGTGCAATATAGGGTTTAGAGCCGTTTTTTCCCACAAGGAACAACATGGCTCAAAGCATTTTGGGACCTTGGCTCTTGAACATATGGGTTTAGGGTTTAGGGTTTAGAGAACCCTGAAGCAAGATATGGTCATTGGCTGAACCACAGACCCTATCTCGACACTGAATTTTAATAGCTTTGCTTGGAGAAGGAGCAATAACACACACACACACACACAATGGGTTCAAACAGATCAAAGTCGAAGCAGCTTAACCTTAAGTGCAGACAGGACCATGCTCAGAAGCTTTCCATGCGGATTGAAACACCTGGAGCTAAATTAAAATGCTCTCGGCTCCTTTTATATACCATAGAGGCCGTTGCTCGAGGGAGCTTTTAATGTATTCGAACTCGGTTAAACGTTTAACATTTTTCTTCTCAAATGCGAACACGGCCCAAACCTTATGCCAAGATCCGAAGGCCTGAAGCCTGGAACTGCATCGAAGGTCCCGTTTTCTTGTGTATTCAATGGGCGCGCCTCGAACCACGAAGATCCGTTCTCAAGCGCGCAAAAGACCGTTCCCCTACGCCACCAAGCCGACTGGAGCGCCGGGCGTTAAATTAGCTCTGTGGACTCCTTATATATAATACGAGCCGTTGCTCGACGGAGCTTTTCTACTCGAACTCGGCTTCTGGCGATGAGTCCTGTTACTCCATCCACATAGACGACGTGCGACAATGCCCGAATCTCATGCCAAAATCCGGAAGGCCTCGGAACTACATCGGAGGTCGAAGGTCGCGTTTTCTCCCGTATACAATACGCGCCCTTCGATCCACCCAGAACTCTTCTCAAGCATAGAAAGTACTTTCATCAGACTCTGGTACAAAGGGATCCTGCTGACAAAGCTGCAGGCTTCAGGGTTCGGGATGACCCTAAACTTAAACCCCAAACTACCCTAAACACAAAACCTTCAACCCTAAACCCTATAAACCCTCAACCCTAAACCCTATAAACCCGAAACCCAAAACCCTACAAACCCTAAACTCCTAAACCCCACACCTTAACCCTAAACCCGAAACTTCCCTAAACCCTAAACCCTCTAAGCGCTAAACCCTAAACCCTATAAAGCCTTCAACCAGAAACCTCCCTAATCCCCTCTGGGCCGAGTCACGTGAGGATTGGGTGCCGCAGCTTTGGCAGCCCTTCGCAGGAGATGCAGAAGTGGGATTTCCTAGGTTCCTGAGTAGCCCTTAAAAGTAACAAGAATAATAACAATACTAATAATACAACTTAATTATAATTATATCTATACTAATATATTATAGTTATAATGATAGAAATAGTAATAGTAATAGTAAGAGTAAGAATAAGAGTAAGAGTAAGAGTAACAGTAACAGTAATAGTAATACTAGTAATAATAGTAATAATAAATCATAATAACAACAATAGTACTAATAATAATAACAATAATAATAATAGTAATGATAATAATAATAAATACAACCAATAATAATGATTAATAAATTATAATTAGAATTATAAGGGAACCCAAAAAGGAAAGGGCCAAAGGCCACTAAACAGGAACATAGTTTCACTCGGCTTAAGGGTCTTGGGTGGAAGAACAAGCCGCCGGGCACTGGAATCCGATGAGTAACTAGGAGTTAGGATGAGGGTTTAGGGTTTAGGGACCCTTGGGGATGTAGACCCTCTCAATAAGGTCCCCTTTAGGAGAGCCAAATTTAGGGTCAAGAAGGGTCCCCTTTCAGGGGTCTCCCTAATGCTACCTAGGAGCTACGGGCTTCTACTCCCTGCTTCGCTCGACTGCTCTGTAATAGTCTGACACCTGCCCCAAAGCAAAGCTAGAGACGCTAAGCCAGAAACCCCGTAGAACCTTCAAACCCTAAACCCCCAAACCCTCAACCCTAAACCCCCAAACCCTCAACCCTAAACCCTCATAGTAGAGCCACTGAGGCTTCCCTCGTGGAAACCTCAAATGACCCTTAACTCTGAACTCCGAGCCCCGCAGACCACTAAACAGCCCCAAAACGCCCCTAATCCCTAGAACCTCAAACCCTGAAGCCCTGAACACAGTTAAGCCTTCCGTTAAGCCTAAACAGCCCTAAAAGCCCTGAACCCTGAAACCCTTTGCACTTAAGCCTTCCGTCATTAAGACCTCAAAATTCACTAATAGCCCTAATCCCTGAAGCTACCCTAAACCCCTAAGGCCCTAAAAGCTCTCAGGCCTAAAAAGTACCCGAAGCCCCAACCCTGAAGGAACCCTAAACCCCTAAACCCCAAAACCCCTAAACCCCTAAACCCCTAAACCCTGAAGCTCTAAACCGCTAAACCCTAAACCCTAAACCCTAAGAGCCCTAAACCCCTAAACCAAGGGGTCCTCTCCAAGATCCGTGAGCACTGTCGGAGCCGGAGAGCTGCCCTCGGTTTGGAGACCTGGGCTTTGGCTTGGGCCTTTTTCGGGGATTCCTTTAAGGGGGTTACGGTTTAGGGGTTTAGGGGTTTACGGTTTAGGGGTTTAGGGGTTTAGGGGTTTAGGGGTATACGGTTTAGGGGTTTAGGGGTGTTTAGGTTTAGGGTTTGGGCTTTAGGCTTTGGGATTTTCGGGGTTCCTGTACGGGTTTATGGTTTGGAGCTTAAGAGTTTTAGGGCTTAGAGGGTTTAGGGCTTGGGGCTTACGGGTCTAAGGCTTAGAGGGTTTAGGGTTTATTAGGGCTTAGGGGTTTAGAGCTTAGGGGGTTTAGGGTTTGTAGGGCTTAAGGGTCTAAGACTTAGAGGGTTTAAGTTATGTAGGGCTTAAGGGTTTAGGGCTTAGGGGGCTAAGGGCTTAGGGTTCCTCCGGTAGAGTCCTTGAAGGAAACGAGGCTGCTCAGGGTTCGGAGGTTGTAGGGTTCCTTTCAGGCGATCCCAGGGTTCCTTCCAAGGGATCTAAGGGGAACAGCGGGCCCGGCGCTCGCTCCGCCAGCTGGCCTCTAAGGTCGCGGTTCTCGTTCACCAGGCGCACCACCAAGTCGAGCGTGGTATCCCGGCTGGGCCCCGCCGAAGGCAGCACCACAGGCGGCACAGCTCCAGACTGGACAGCCTGCAGGGCGAACAGCCACGTATTGACATCCAGCTGCCCAGGAGGAAGAGCGGCAGGAACGACAGCGGCAACAGCAGGAGAAGCAGGCCTAACCGAGGCATCCTCGGTCTGCTGCTCTTCCTGGACGTCTTCCATGGCGGGAATTCCATAAGGGATTTATTGGGGTTTAGGGTTTTCGAACCCGAAGAAACCATCCTTTCCAAGGCTCCTTATGATGCTTTCCTTATATCAGTCCTTCAAAGGAGAAGTAGGGCAAAAGAAGTCGGTTGTTTGGGTTTAGGGTGCATAGGGTTTGGGGTCAAGGGTTCAGGACCGGGGTCATGGCCTAGGGTGTGAGGGTTAGAGATTGGTTCAAATAGGTACTAAAACAGAGCGGAAACCATGAATCCCCCCTTTTTCGCCTGGGATAGGGCTTGGGTCGGGAATGTAGCTTTAGGGTTGTAGGATTTTTGGGGCTTAGGTTTAGGGTGTCTAGGACCGTATAGGAGTGCTTGTTTTTCCTGCGACGTCTCATTCATGACCGGGTGTTCCGTTAGGGCTCACACTAGAGGCTGCCCCGCTCTGACACAATGGCCAAGCCAGCAAGTAGCCCTTGAAATGGCACAGAACATCAGGTGTTAGGAAATACCGAAGTCTTCACGATATATATATATATATAGACTCTGGTTCTGTTGTGAATAATGGGTTTGTCTACTTTATATGGAACCCGGAGGAATCACACGTTACTTACCTTGGGTTCTAAACTCTATAATATAAGTAGCACGTACTTTGGGCAGGCCTCTTATACTTTTAGCTGTCCAGTATTCTAGGGAATCGGGTTTCTGGTTAAGGGTTTAGGGAATAGGGTTCAGGGTTTAATGTCCACAAGAAAGGGCTAAAGGTTACCTACCCGACTGCTAAGAACCCCTTATGAACCCTTACAGGACCCTTTTGGAACCCTTAGACTGCAAAAAGGGGGGGGGGTATTATGGGAACCTAATTAAGCAACCTTGGGTCATTTTATCAGGGTTCCTCGTATGAATCCTAATGTCTTGGGGTTATAAGGCCAGGGTTTCTTCATCAGGTTCCTGCACTACCTACCTAAATCCTAAACCCTAAACCTTAAACCCTAAACAGCTAAAAGCCCTAAACCCCTAAACCCTAAACAGCTAAAAGCCCTAAACCCTGCACCCCAAACCCTAAACCCTAAACCGTATTACCTACATTGTTGCCGAGGCCTTCACCAGCGCCGGTTGCCACGCCAAGGCTCTCGTTGGAAACCTGGTGATGGGAGTTTGGGTCCCCTTTAAGAGAGCCAAAGTAGGGTTCCAGAAGGGTCCCATCTAAGGGGTCTCCCTAATACTTCCTAGGAGATGAATGGGGGATCTTTGGCCATCTGAGGCAGGCTTCGGGGCTTCAAGGTTTAGGGTTTTTAGGGCTTCGGGCTTAGGGTTATAGGGCTTAGGGAGTTTAGGGGTTTAGGGTTTAGGGGTTGTTTAGGGCTTAGCATTTAGGGTTTTAGGGTTTAGGGTTTAGCATTCAAGCTTAGGGTTTTAGTGTCTAGGATTTAGGATTTTAGGGCTTAGCATTTAGGGTTTTAGGGTTTAGGGTTTAGCCTTTAAGTTTAGGGGTTTAGGGTTTAAGGGTTTAGGGTGAAGTAACTTTAAGGTGTTAAGGCTTACACTTTAGCATTTGAGCTTAGGGCTTGAGGGTGTTAGGGTCGAGGGTTCGTAGGTTCAAACCGATTGAACTCAAGTGCCAGAGCGCATTGGCCTGAAGACCCGCCTGTGAGTGCGCATTGACATACATATCAAGGACATGATCTGGGCTTAGGGTTCAGGGTTTAGGGTTTAGGGAACGACAGCCATCCAGAGTCTCGAGAAATTGAAGCAAGAGCTGTTGACTTAGATGGAGCCGCACCAAACCACCAAATTCCATGAAACCAAATTCCCATAAGCCGAGCTCCACCAAGACCCCCAATCCATGTTTAGGGCTAACACAAGTTCTGTCGCTCTTCTTTGTCACGGCTCCACTAGCGAGTGCGACCAGCAACAGCTGGGGCTTTAACACCTGTGTTTCGCAGGCAAACCCTAAACCCTAAACTTAAACCCTAAACGTTGAGCTGCCGGCGTTCGTCATGGTCCCAGCCCAGCTTCGAGGACCCTTCCCTTCACGAAAGCCGGGTGATGGTAAAATTAATGCCTGGCCGGACTCAGAATCTGGGTAGTCCTCCAAACTAGGATCCCTTTTGGGGGTGCACCCTTATAAAAAGGACCCTAAAAGGGACCCTAGTTTAGAGAACTACCCATCTGGGTATCCGACCATGCCGACCGTGGTTTAGACAGCACAAGATCGGCAAAGCCCTACGGGGAAAGCGCCACAAAGTCGGAACATGCAACCCTAATCGCGATTCTAGAATAGGTTTGAATGTAAACGACAGTCAAACGACAGTCATAGACCTAATCCCTAAACCCTAATGAGGAACCTCGAGGACTAGCATTGCGAACTATTTAGGCTTCAGGCTTGAGGTTAGAGGCAACAAAGCTTGAACAGACACCCGACCAGCAACACTCGTGACAGAAATATATAGATCTGCATACTTCTGAACAAGGTTCCTACAGGGTTCATCAATATGAAAACCATATAGCATACTATACCCCAGGCCCCAAGCACCCTACTCCAAATATTAAGGCCCATATAGTGCCTCCGTGAGGTTCGTGTCCGTGGGATGTGCCCGGATGCCCGGATGCAGACAAAGGCCTTCGACAGGCTTACAGAATTAGGTTCTAAAGACAGCGGTTTAGGGTTTAAGGCTTTTAGGGTATAGGTTTAGGGTTTAGGGGTATTTATGTATGTAGACCAACGCATATGACTTATACTTGTCGTGTATACATATATATATATACATACATACATACACACACATATGCAGGTTAGCTGCAAGTAGCCATGTCTGACAGACACACACACACACACAATTTCTCTCTCTCTCTCTCTCCCCTCTCTCTCTCTCTCCCCCCCTCTCTCTCTCTCTCTCTCTCTCTCTCTCTCTGTCTCTCTCTCTCTCGCTCTCTGTTTCTCGCTCCCGCTCCCTGTGCCATAGATGCACACAGACGGGAAGTTGCATATGGTTGAGTGTATGAACGGAAAGGTACCCAAAATCCAAAACCCAAGACCAATCAAGTGATACATTCTAGTGTCTAGGTGCTTGTGAACAACGAGTGATAGAAGCATCTCGTCTCTCTTTCCAGAGCCGGCACATGAAGCCCAAAAGATCCGCTGAGTCACGAATATGGGAGGCCTTCATCATTGATAGGTAGAATAAGGTTTTGCGATATAGCAATGATGAGAAGGCGCCCTGAGGAATATTCCTAGAAGTCATTCCGACCACATGCGATATTTGGATATCATGTTGCATGAGGTAGTTGCGATTGTAGCTTGTAAGTAATAAACCCTAAGCCCTAACCCCTAAACCGAAAGACGCCAAGATGTCTAGGAGGTCAAGAACTTGACCGGGACTTTGCCACACTTTGCTTTTCGATTTTGGGTTCAGGGTTCAGGGGTTTAGGGGTTTAGGAGTTTAGGGTTTAGGGGTTTAGGGTTTAGGGGTTTACGGTTTTAGGTTTAGGGGGACCCATGGGGTTTAGACCCTCTCAATAAGGTCCCCTTTCAGAGAGCCAGAAGTAGGGTTTAGAAGGGTCCCCTTTAAGGGGGTCTCCCTACTACTACCTAGGAGATTTAGCTTGGCCTACAATGAAGATCCTGTCATCGTCGGAAACAAGGTGGCCAAAAACAAGGAGCTACAGTTGGGGGCCGGTAGAGTAAGCCCCGAACCTTAATCATCCCAAGACCCGAAGTTGTGCTTCTCAACTCCAGTTTAAGCTGTTATGGCGTCATGGCTACGGTTTAAGGGTTGAGCGCTTTCGAGTTTGGACTTTAGGGGCTTGTTATCGGGTTTGTGACTTTACCAGAAAACAAAAGCCAGACAACTCTTAAACTCTGTCCTACAACCTTGTGTGGCCTTACGCGCACTGAACACCTGGCACAAACCGACTAGAAAGGCAACGGGGCGTCTTCAGATGCAGCTCAGGGGCTGAGTACCCAACCTTTTCAATTGTGGTAGGAGTTTCTAAACCCCCCAAAAAGTTAAAGGTTACCTACTCAGCTTCTATTGCAGGCATTTCTGACGGAGTGCCGGGCGCTGCAGGACTGTACCTAAGAGCAAAGATGTCCATAACCCGTACTTGGCTATGGGCACTGCAGGCTTATACAGTAACCCACTGTCTAGTCAACCCAGCTCCTAGGAAGGAATTGGAGATTTCATGCTATTGAGCTTGCATTGAACTGGGTTGTAGTTTCCCCCCCCCCCCCAAGTTCTGCATAACTAGGTACCTCTATAGGAACCATAAGGGAAATTGAAGAGTTTCCCGAAAGCGCCACCTGGAGAATGAATGTTTACAGCTCTCAAATGATCTCAACCCTTGCTGCTCACCCTCTTCTCCGAAGATCAAAACCCTACAAAAAGTTCGATCGACACGCGGCCTATCACTGGAAGTGGCCACCGCATGGCGACGTTTGGGCGCGGGCACCCCCAACAAGCTAGCCCCACAGCTCACAATAGCCCGAAAGCCTTATATAGCATAGTCGTTGGGCCCAAAGCCCTTAAATTTAAGTCCTTAGAGCCTTATGAAGTGTAGTCTTTGGGCCCAAAAGCCATGAACATATCAGTCGTTAGAGTAGGGTCTAGGCTACCTCTAGGGTTCACCGGTTTAGGGTCTCTGGCTTCCGCCGCAAGGTCTTCGGAGGTAGACGGCAGTTTTAACTAAACCAGAAAAATTCTTCAGGGTTTGGAGTTTAGGGTATAGGGTTTGGGGTTTAGGAATTTTAAGGGTTAAGGTTCCTCTTCTTGAGGTAAGCCGTAGTTGTGTCTACGAGCCTCCTTATCTGACGCCGGCAGCTCGACCTAAACCCTAATATCATGCAGACCGCATTCTCAAACCGCGAAGCCCTACTATGACACAGCAACAACATGAACAAACTCTATCACAAGCCCACAACTGCCAAGAACACCGCACTAAAACCCTCTAGGACGAAGATAACAAGAAAGTAATCAAAGCCTTCTAAGCATCGGGTCGGTTAGAGGTTGCGCGTTTGTACGGGTATCGTCCATAGCCACCCGGACTTTGAGCCCAGAAATGGTGCTGGAAGCTGTGGGGGTTAGAAGAGTCTTTGAGAGCTACCCTAAGCCTTAGACCCTGGCCCTTTTTACGGATCTTCTTACTCTAAACTCTAAACCCCAAACTCTAAACCCTAAACCCTAAACCTTCCCTTTTTAGGGATCTTCTTACTCTGACTTCCTTGTAGAAGTCATGAAGGCAGGTTCTTCGGTGTTGCGGGCAGGGAGGGCATTGCAGGAGACTCCGAAGTTTAACTCTGTGGGGTGGTATATGAGGCTTAGGGCCTTTAGGGCTTAGGGTTGGGTTTAGGGCTTAGGGCCTTTAGGGCTTAGGGCTTNNTTTAGGGTTTGGGGTTTAGGGATCCACATGTGGGTACCTATGTCAGTTGTCATCGCAGCCTACTGGAAGAAGTGCACTACTCCTGGTGGACAAAGCCCTGATGTTCCATGACCCCCATGATTTAAACTTAAGGCCATTTGGGATGTGGGGAATCCAAAGGTCATGGGTATCGTATCTGAGGCTCCTGATGAGGGAAGAGGCTCCTGTGAGGTATTTTTTTTTTTTTTT
>CAJNJA010006802.1:1020-16622 GCA_905231915.1 Symbiodinium necroappetens
CCAGCCAGCCAGCCAGCCAGCCAAACAGCCAGACAGCCAGACAGCCAGACAGCCAGACAGCCAGACAGCCAGACAGCCAGACAGCCAGACAGCCAGACAGCCAGACAGCCAGACAGCCAGACAGCCAGACAGACAGACAGACTGACTGACAGACTGACAGACTGACAGACTGACAGACTGACAGACTGACAGACTGACAGACTGACAGACTCACTGACTCACGGACTCACCGACTCACCGACTGACTGACTGACTGACTGACTGACTGACTGACTGACTGACTGACTGACTGACTGACTGACTGACGGACTGACTGACTGACTGACTGACTGACTGACTGACTCACTGACTAACTGACTAACTGACTAACTGACTAACCGACAGACAGATTGACAGATTGACAGACTGACAGACTGACAGACTGACAGACTGACAGACTGACTGACGCACAGACAGACGCAGAGCCAGACGCAGAGGCAGACACAGAGACAGACACAGAGACAGACGTAGAGACAGACGCACAGACAGACGCAGAGACAGACGCAGAGACAGACGCACAGACAGACACAGAGACAGACGCGGAGACAGACGCACAGACAGACGCAGAGACAGACCCACAGACAGACCCACAGAGACACGCACAGACAGACGCACAGACAGACCGACAGATAGACGCACAGACAGATGCACAGACAGACGCACAGACAGACTCACAGACAGGCGCACAGACAGGCGCACAGACAGACGCACAGATAGACGCACAGACACACACACACACAGAGACAGACGCACAGACAGACACACAAACGGACACACACACACATATACACACACACACACACATCGGATTCGTACAAATCCCGGGAATTTTAGATGCAGAAGGGCAAAAATCCTGGAGATTTTCTGGAAGCACCGCTCTTGTGTGCATGCAAGGCCACACGGTCGCCAACAGGAAGCACGAACTCCGAGGCGGCCGCACAAGCAAAACGCAGCCGAGCCCTTAACCCGGAATTGGGGTATAATAGAAAATCTTAATCTTGTTCTACAAACTTCTATTCTATTCATTATAAACTGAGAAGTTCTAACATTTTCTCCGTATTCTATATAAAAAAATACTGCTAGTAAATTAAGAGAAATTTAGTTCCAATATTTTAATGAATTTAAAACCCTTCGAACACTATTTCATTCTGAAGAAAAAATACTCTGAAAATCAATCTTTGCCATTTCGTAATCATAGTTGTAAAAAACCTCTCATATAATATATATCTATGTATATATATATATCTATATCTATATATGTATATATATATGTGTTTGTATATATGTATATACACCATATATACACATAATATTTATTTCTCTTATCAAATATATGTATTAAAATGCGAACTCTATTTTAGTAGCAAAACTGTATATACTTTTTTATCTTTTCAATATTACTAATTTCTCCACACCCAATCATAGTTTATTAAAGATTTCCATTAAATTATGTAGGTTGTTAATATTTTCTTTCTTGTTCTTTTATTTAATGATAACCCGTACACAAACAACGTTCGCACCTGAACATAGCCAAACGAAAACACAATTCAAATCAAGATATTCTGAGTTTCTTAATATTGACTATTTAATAATGTCAAATGAACGTGATATAAACTCAGAAATAAAGACTATTTTCTTATTTCTCATGGTGAATGAATAGTCTTTCAATAATCCACAATAGAATTTTATACATTAATAATCCTGTTTAATAGTTGAAGAGCTATAGATCAAATATAGTTGTACATGTCGAAATATTTAGGTGCTATAGTCCATTATATATTTTAAGATTCTTATGGCAGTTCTTTTATCCATGATCCTTGAGTCGATTCAATTATATGACCACATATATCGATAGAAAGGGCAACCATTTTCCAATGAAGCGTATTCGGGAACTTGGTCAGTCTATTTAAGACCTATTTGGAACAAGCCATACAAGTATGAAGCTGTGGATGTGCCAGCATGAGCTCGATCTGCACTGTCAAGCTCAAAAGGGGACAAGATAGTGCTCGCAGCAGGGTTCGGAGGCACTATGCCGGAATGGCTGAACGGCTGAAGTCGAAAAGTTCCTAGCACGTCATGGCCAACAAGTTATCTGATCTATGACCAATCTCCTTGAGGCGTGATCCGCACAAGTGTGGCCCGAACCCGAAGTAACGCACCAACTTCCCACGGCTGGCTTCACAGTTGGCAGCTTCAACACAACTCGGGGCACGAAGCTGTGAATTCTAAGCCTTCCTGCTGGTGCGGTATCTTCGGAAATACTCTCTGCGAAGCTCAAAAAACTACGTTCCAAAACCCCATTGCAGACGTATGTGGAATTGGTCGTATTGTATCTTGTCGTTGTAGTTCTCGGCCCTGTGGAAGATTCGCCATTTCGAGATGCTGCATCGCAGGGTTCTGAGTTTGGGGATTTGGGACTTTAGGACTTCGGGCTTAATTAGACGACATATACATCGAAAAAGGAACTTTAGTCCTTAAGCCCTGGCCTCTAAGAGCTCATCACGATTCGTTGCTTACTTCGGCCTCGTGCCCGATGTTCGAGCTGATGTTTGAGCTGCTGAGGATTCCGACAGGCAGCCCTTGCAGATTTTTTCTTCCTCCCTCTCTTCAGGTTCCTACAGGAGCCAACCGGGTCACAGTCATGCTTCATCCGGGTAGTTTGCTAAAATAGGGTCCCTTTTCATGTCCCCAACATAGTACGGCACCTTTAGTATAATGAAGACCCTAAAAAAGGGACCCTAATCCAGACAACTACCCATTTTGACTCAGAACCTAAACAGCCTCCTAAGCCCTAAACACCTCAACCCCAAGGCCCTTAGCGCCCCAACCCGAGAACCCCCAAGGCCCCAACATCCCAAACCGCAGTAGCAGCGGCATCTCCGTTTCCCAATGCCTACTCCCGGCGTCTTCAACGAAGGCCAAGTTGGGAGAACTTCGGGTTAAGAAGGAGTTGAGGGCTTATGCTGGGGAGTTTGTAAGGCATAGCATTGCTGAGCATGCAGGCCGCTACATTGGACTGATGTGGGGAATTTAGGAGTTACGAGGCTTGAGATGAGGGTGTAGAAAAAAAAGGTTGCAATGAATCTTGAACACTTGCAGCTGGAAGCTGCTGCGGCACAGATTTTTCCCAATTGGGGACCGTGATGCCGCTGCAATTTCTTCTGGCGCCTATTCGTCGTCATCAACCACACGAATGGGCTTTAGCTTCGGCTTAAATCAAGCCACTTTGCACGTCTCTCATGCTGGCAGGGACTGCCATGGTCGGAATCACAACAAAAACCCTAAACCCTAAACCCTAAACCCTACTGCTCACGGTCTCGGGTTTCGCATGTGGTTTGGCTCAGGTGACCAAGCCGGAAGCCGCAAGCAAGGCCTGAAACGGTTTGGGGTTTCGGGTTTAGGGTTTAAGGTTTAGGGTTCAGGGTTTAGGGGTTTAGGGCTCAGGGTTCCTAGCCGTTCGGTGTACCGCAAGCCTTTCTCAGGCTCGCAACCTCTTGTAGACAAACTCGAGACCGAACACAGGCTTATGCTTGGTTGCTAACCATACAACATGTGACTCAGTAACCCATGATTTGGGCAGTGGTAGTTGTTACAAGGGTGCCGAACTACTTAGTTATTACAGTTGAGGACCTAAAAACGGGGCCCTAATTTCGCGCGAATTGCCCACTGAAGTAGCTGGAGCCTGGGGTTTGGGGTTTAGGATTTAGGGTAACCCTACACCCTAAACCCTACACCTAAACCCCCAGGACACCTTGGGCCTCTCAGAGCTCCTCTCCACCTTCCGGCGCTTCTTTCTCTGCAGCGGAGACGACCTCAGATCTTGGGGGGCAAGTGGGCGGTTTTAGGATTTTGCAGTGTGAAGGGCATGGGCTTCGGCGGCGCAGTTGAGCACATGTTAAGGCCCTCTACACACCTTTAGTTCCCCTTGCAGAACTCAGAGAAAAAATATATCGAAGGGTCGTATCAAAGCGTTCTGGGACCCTTGTGAGTGCACCAAGGGGGGGGAACCTGCAGAAGGCGGGTGGAGGGTGCTGGGCTGAAAGATGAAGATGTGCCGTTGTACCTCGGTATCTAGCATAGAGGGGCTTAGGGTTTACGGTTTACGGTTTAGGGCCTTTAGGGTTTAGGGTTTAGGCTGTGTAGGGTTTAGGGTTTAGGGCCTCGTAGAGGGCTAAAAATACATGTCACCACATAAGCAGTGACGGATAATCACACCCCTAAGCCCTAACCCCTAAACCCCAATCCGCTACCGAATGTGTCACGAAGCCGGAGCCTTCCCTCCCAAAGGGGTTTTGGCCTGAGTTTTAGGGCTTCCGGCTAACGACTGAATGGGGGTACGCGGATTCAACTCTAACGCTTTAGGGCTCAGCCACTCATCCTCTAACCTAGACCTACACCCCGCACACCCCACTGTAGAACCTAGAAGGTACTAAGGCCGAAGCGTAAATCGTCAAAGACCCAGGGATTTTGGATCATGCTGTTCAGAGTTTAGGGTTTAGGGTTTCGTTGCTGCTGGGGTCCCAGGGTAGTTTCAGTACACTCTGGAAGGTGGCAGGGGAGGTTACGGATTTACGCGGCTTGAGGCAGGACTTGCATGGGTTGCCAATCTGCAGGGATTTGGCATGGGAAAGCGTGTGAGTGAGATTCGAACTTTTCGTCACGAGGTTCGGAGATTCCTCACACAACACCTGATAACATCCTATAGAGCCCTAAACCCTAAACACCAAACCTCTAAACCGCTAAAGCTCCGCAAAACCCGTACAGAGGAACCTCCTGGTCAACACCCAAACCTTTAACCCCTACACCCTAAAGGTTTGGGGAACTGTCCGGGGCGACCTCGAAGCCAGCGAGCGAGGATTGCGCAGTGGACGTGAGCCTTGGCGTTGCACTTCGGGGAGTAGGGCTGTGGGGCTGGCGTTGGGTTTAGATTCCAATCTGCATGGCCGCGGCTTACTGTTGAGGGTTTTCCTTCAATGGTAAGTCTTGAAACATGGAACTTTTGAAAATTACGGCCTTTGCTAGTTCCTTTTTTTTGGTCAACCAATCTTCTACTATAGGACCCTGACAGCTGAAGTTGGTTAGCCAAACAGGATTTACAATGGAGACTATAGGTACTAATCACCCTGTCAATCCTCAACCCTGCAACCTAAACCCTACACCCTAAACCCTCAAGAAAGAAATAAGTAGAAATTGCTTGTTGCTGTTGGCCATCCGAAAACATATTTTTTCGGTCGGGACACAACCATTCCATGTTCTAGCCCAGCCCAGCCCACCCCCAGCCCTGCCCTCACCCCAACCCCGCCAAGTCCAAAAATCAGGAAAACTTTCTGTTTTCCTGTACGCACAGAAAAACAAAGCACCGCCCTGCCCCCCCCCTCCCGCCCGCCGGTCTGCGATCGTTACCGATGAAAGAAAATCGCATGGAACCGAAAAGTCAGAACCATTTTGCAGGTTTCGCAGTTTCACAACGTTCTGGCGCAAATCTAAATCGAACGCTCTTAATGGAAATCGTTTAGGGTTTAGGGCTCAGGGTTCAGCCCCGCAGGCCGCCCCCCCAGCCCACCCCAGTTAAGGGCGCCAAGCCAGCCCCCAAGCCCACCCTTAACAATTTCTACCCACCCTTCCCCAGCCCAGCCCCTAGCTCCAGCCCCCAGGCCCAGCCCACCCTCAGCAGCCTAAACCCTAAACCCTAAACCCTAAACCCAAATCTTCGGTAAAGGGTTCTACAAGGGTTACTTTCAGAGTTGTCTAAGGGTGTGCTAAAGGTGCCTAATAGGGTTTTTGTAGGTATATTATACTCTGATCATAGCGAGGAGCTCTCGGAATAGCATTGGTCTTATTCCGACCCTATACTACGGAATAGTATTGGTCTTATTCCGACCCTATACTACACTTTCGGATGCTAAGAAGACCCACTTTTTCAGCTTCTTGCAGCTGGTTTCCCAGAAACCGTGGCATGACGAATTGCCACTCAGCTACAAACCCCCAACCCTAAACCCCAAACCCGACAGTTTGAGAGGCCAGTTCAGGAGCCTAGTCTAAGTTACCGTAACAGGGATCTACAGAGAGAGAGAGAGAGAGAGAGAGACAGAGAGAGAGAGAGAGAGCGAAAGAGAACAAGATACATATATATATATACACACACACCCACACCTGTATACATATACCTATATACACTATACACACACATGTTTTTTATTTCCACATCATTTTAATTGACATGAACCCAAAAACAAGGACCCAGCTCAAGAAGCTCGCAGACTGTACCTGCGACCCCCAAGCCTGAAGCCTGCCATCATGAAGCTCATGTTTAGGGTTCTTAGGGTTCAAGGTTCTAGGGTTTAGGGCTTAGGAATTAGATGCATTCCTTCAATTGTCAATTTTATCAGGAGTTTAGTTTGAAAACACACACAGGGAGGCATACAAACATAATTATCTACACATATATAGACACAGGCACAGGTACGTATGAATACACCCTGTGTACACATATAGAATATGTGTATGATATGTACATATGCAAAGAGAGAGACAGAGAGTGGCTTAACCCTGGCTTTGTTTGGATGCCAACTACATGATGGCGGAAATTCCGCCGACCACAGAAACCTGGCGCCGGACGATAGATCCGAAACCCTCTCCGTAAACCCACCACTGGTGAGGATGTAAGTGTGCAGCTCAGCTATACTTAGGCTTTGAAGCTTATGCATTAGGGCTTCGAGTTCAGCTCGCAAGTATGCTGTTGAGGCTTTGACCCCTTGGCAGGCTTAGAAGCGGAATCCCTAAACCCTAAAGCCCAAATGCCTGAATCACCAGGAAGCGGAGTCGGCAAGGGCTGTGTCACATGCCGGCCAACTTTACCTCGGCGGAGGCCAGAAGGAAGGACAACATACGCCCCGGAGCAGCAAGAACTTCCTCAAAGATGGGTAGATTACTACTACTATTTTTTCTATTGCAGTTTTATGATTACTATTACTGGTACGACCTGTTAGTTTTCGGGTTATCGGTTCAGGATTTACAATTAATAGCGTTTAAGGTTTAAGGCTTTCGGTTTGGGACTGGAACACCAAACGCCGAATCCTAAAATGCAGAGATCTGAGAAGAGAGCTTCCGATAGTCTCCATTGCAGTTCCTTTTGCTTGGATACTTATGGTTAGGATTCCATGATTTTAGTATATGAATACGGGTAACCTAACAAAAGAACTGCAATGCGGACAATAGGCTGTGCAGGGAACCCTAAACCCTAAACCCTATAAACCCAAAACCCCTAAACCCTAAACCCCTAAACCCTAAACACCTAAACCCCTAAACCCCAAAGCCTAAACCCTAAACGTAGCCGGTTATTGGGCCCTGCGGGTAAACTCTAGAGGCCCCCATCTAACAGGCCCGGCTGCCACGGCGGGACTGCGAGGACTTGTGAAGCTTGATCGTCAAGACTCCCTGGTCCAAGGAGAAGTCCTTCAACAAAACATCGCTTGCTAGGCTTTTCTTATGGAGGCTATGCAAGCCTGAGTCGGGGGTTCAAGCGGTTAAGGCCATCAAAGCCACGGTTCATTGCGGCTCGTGGTTTGTGGAGGTATGAGCCAGGACTTATTTGGCTGGAAGGTGGGACAGCTAGGCTATAAACCCTAAACCCTAAGCAGGGTTTCTCTTTGTTGATGCCTAGACTCTAAGGTTCGCCAGGGGCTTGTTCAAGCTCCTTCGCAGTTCCTTACGGCGGCTGCATGCTTGACTTTGGGGTATGTCCGATTTGTGCTGTGCTTCATTTCTCGGCCTACTCGGCTGTCGGATGACAGGCGTGCGGCAACCATAGACCCAAATCTTCAACAAGCCTCAACCCCTAAACCCCCCAAACCCTACACTCCTAAACCCCTAGACCCCTAAACCCTACACCCCTAAACCCCGAAACCCTACACCCCTAAACCCCTAAACCCGGAGGCCTTAACCCGGACAAACCTCCAAACTCCTTCAGCCCCAGATCCTGCAGCCCTCGACCCCCCGAAACACAAACTCTGAACATCCGTGTGATGTAGTATAATGTACTACAAGACTATCTAAGACTAGCAGCATGTACATACTATACCACCGCATCGCATAGCATACTAAAAAGAAAGTAGAGTAACTTTAACCCACAGTGGCCTCCGCACCACGGAGTTCGAAGCGCCCATCGCTGTGATCAAAGACGAAGTTGCGCACCCAGGTCCCATGGTTCCTTTTCGGCATGAGGGCTTCGAGCTTTTAGGTCATTTTAATGTTTTTAGGCTTAGTGTTAACTAGTTTAGGTCTTTTAAGGTTCTTTAGGCTGAGTGTTACACTTAGTTTAGGTGTTTTTAACGTGTTTTCGGCTTGGTGTTTAGTTTAGGGTTCAGGATTTAGGATTTAGGGTTGAGGTTGTTGAAAGTCCCTGCCGGTCGAAGGACCATAATATTAGGGCTGTTGGGCTCAGCGAGCGTGCTCTAGACTACACGAGCTTAGAAGCAATGAAGAGGACCAGAAATGAGTCTTAGGGTCTTTGAAAGGGCTCGAAGACTTCGATTCTAGAGTAAGGGGTTTCTCGGGCCTTAGCCAAAACCCAAAACCCAAAACCCGAAGCAAATTGCATGGTCTCATAGAAGTAAGGCTTTATTAGGGCTTTCTGGCATAAACCGGATTGCAGGGGCTCTCGGAGCTAGAGACCCCAAGGACCCTACACCCGAAACCCCGGTCGACTCAGGGGGTTCAGGGTGCAGGGTTTGGGGTCTAGGATTTAGGGCGTAGGACTTTGGGTTCAGGGTCTAGGGTTTAGGGTTTAGGGGTTTAGGGTTTAGGGTTTAGGGCTTAGGGCTTAGGGGTTTGGGGATTAGGGTTCAGGGTTTGGGGTTGTTTTAGGGTTTGGGGTTTAGGGCTTAGGGTTTGGGGATTAGCGTTCAGGGTTTGGGGTTTAGGGTTTGGGGTTTATACAAATTGTTTAGGGTTCGGGTCCCGGGTTTTGTGCGGGTTTTGTGCGGGTTTTGACCGGGTTTCGGCTTTTGCTTTCTAAACAATTTGTATTTAACCTGGTCTTGAGGGTTTAGGGTTTGGGGTTTAGGGTTTAGGATTTGGGGTTTAGGGTTTAGGGTTTCAGGGTTTGGGGTTTAGGGTTCAGGGTTGGGGGTTTAGGGTTTAGCCAAGACTCTGCATGATGGGCTGCACAGGCTGAACAACTGCTTCATCAATGCGCTTCTCCTTCTTGATGGTGACCTTCACACCATTGCTGAGCTCCTAACAATAGACATCCAGGGTGGTCGCAGTATGGGGTCCCGAGTTGGGTTTAGGGTTTAGGCTCAAAAGCCCCCAAACCTCGAGATATCAACCTCAAATACCTGCTTCTTGTGGCTGGGGCCCGGCGGGGGACAGGCTGACAACTTCGACGTGCCCTTCCAAAACACTTCAATGCCAATAGAACTTCTCAAGCACGAGGCCAGAAGTACCTGTAGCAACATCATCCACACCCTAAGATTAAACACTAAAACCTAAATATCCGGAACATGGAATCCATGTCGAACCCCTAGAATACCTATCACAACCCTGTCAAGCATCAAATCCAGCACTCTCCGAAAACGAAACCCATGCAGCAACCTGCAAAGCCACAAAAAAAAAGAAAACACCGCACACAACCCAGAAATGCAGTAAACCCCAAACACCCCAACCAAGAAGTGGCTCCTCCCAGTCGATGTCCTCTTCGCTCACCCCAGGGCATTCGATCTGGATGAGCCTTTCCGTGCCATCCTCATCGCTTCTCAGATTCTCCTAAACGCCCTAAAAAACCCGAAGCTCTGAACCCCAAGAGCCCGAAGCCCTAAACCCTAAGCCATAAACCTCTAAGCCCTAAACCCTAAGCCCTAAACCCTGAACCCTAAACCCTAAGAGCCCTAAATCCTGAACCTTCTTGAGGGTTGCGGTTTGGGGTATCAGGGCTTAGGATTTTTGTTGGGGGCTTCTGGCAGGAGAAGGAGCGACCCCTGCACCGAGCACCAGAAGGTACTGTATGTTCAGGGTTTAGGGGCTTTTCGGCTTTAGGGGCTTTTGGGCTTTAGGGCTTAGGGCCTAGGGTTTAGGGCTTGGAGTGTCTACAGGGGCGTAAGAAAGGTCGTATAAGAGTTTGACAGGGTTTCTATCGAAAGAAAGATCTCTCCACGGATGGCTTACGGTTTTGGGGGCTTAGGGCGGTGAAGGGTTTCTCTCCGGGGGTTTGTGTTTAAGGGACCGGTATCGTGTTTAGGGCAATATATGGGCCTTAGTACTTGCCTATACTATTTCGGGGGTTCCTGATTGGAGTTATAGTACTACTATTCCCCAAAACCCTCTCTAATTATGAAGGCCCCTGTACTATGAGGGTTCGGGGCTACGTCGCTGGAGATTCGGGGCTCTACACAAAGAAAGAGATCTGAGCCACACAAGTTGAAAGATCAACGTCCAGAGAGCCACGAAGGCAGCATCCTAGGGTTTAGGGTTTAGGGGTCCAGTGTATGTAAGGGTTCTAGGGCTTTAGGGGTTTAGGGTTTGGGGGTTTGGGGGTTTAGGGGTTTAGGGGTTTAGGGTTTAGGGGTTTTCGGTTTAGGGCTTAGGGTTTAGGTGTCCAGATTATGTTATAAGTCCACGTCATTTTCCAGGGGTCGACCACACGTAGAGTATGATATACCAAAACCCTAATCTAACTATTCAGGACCTTACACCAAGCCCCGAAAGTAGCAACCCTTATAAACAGTCAGTATATTAACCCGTATATAATAAGCCCTTACAATAGTATTAGCCCTTGCAGCAACCCTGATAAGAGAACCGGTTCTTATTTATGGCACCCTTATCTATTTTGTTGCCTCCATAGGAAGCTAGACCCTAAACCGTCAAGCCTGGACTTTTGTGCACTAGGAATCCAAGAACTAAGTCATCGAAGCCCCCGGGCTCCTTGGCCCGGCAAGTAGGGCTTCGGGGAAAATTAGAATAGGGTTTTGGGGCTCCTTTAAAGGGTTCCTTAGAGGGTTCTATAAAGGGTTCTATAAAGGGCTTAGCGGTTATGGCGTGAAGAAGGGTTTCCAAAAATTCTTCACATACAAATCAAACCTGAATCCTCGCATCCCAAAGCTACACGTGCTGCGCATGAACTGATGAGCTATACATGAGCAAAGTGGTACCAAGGACCTTAGAATTAGAAACGAGGGACCATCGGGAATGCAGCTCCTAAGGAGGAGATCTGAAGCAACAAGGTCAAGTATGTTGAACAAGTACCATGTTCGGAGAAGCCCAGCTACCCTCAACCCCAAACCCTAAAATGCCTAAACACCAACCTTAAACCCTAACACCATAAACCCTCAAACCCTAAACCCTTAAACCCTAAATCCTAAAAGCCCAAAGCCCTAATGCCCTAAATTTCTGGACGCCCAACCTCGACCCGCTGGTCGAAGACGTTTGCGCAGGGCTCGAAGCTGACGTCATGCGCGATAATCTCCCCGAGTCGTGAGATCACACCTTTACAGGGTTTCCTAGGGTTTAGGATTTAGCGTTTAGGGGTTCAGGGTTTAGGAGTTTAGAGTTTACAGGGTTCCGCTAGAGGGTTTGGAGTTGGGGGTTAGTTTGGGGCAGTTCAGGAAACAGGGTCCAGACGGGTTTTTAGCGTGGGGCAGTTTAGGTTGAGCATCTCGTGGTCTAGTATTTAGAGTGCTTTAGGGTTTGGGGCGGGATCGCACCTTGTTTCTTCATGGTGATTTGAGCATCTTGCCGCGGCGACACCAGTTTCATCACCTTGGCTGTTGTTAAAGAGCATGAGTTAAGCTTCACAGTTTTAAGTTCTACTGGGGACCCCCAGCGTGTTATACTGCTGTTCCTTGGAACCTAAGCGGAGCTGTGCCAGAATAAGGAAGCCATCCTATTCACTGACTGTATCTCCCTGGTATGGCACCTTAAACAAATTCAGCTACTTAGCCGGAACCCTAGACAACCCTGCTGCAGCCTGTATAACCTGCAAAAATACAACGTCGCAACAACTCTTAGCACCCAGTCACGCCGCGGACGACATAGTCGCCTTCTGCCTCAGGCTCTTTGCCTTGCACCGCAGTGTACTCATCATACTCAACCTTGAGCTCCTGCAACAAATTTAGGCTTCGAGGCTACCCATAAGCCCCCAAGTAGTTCCTTTGTATAGGTAATCCCAAAAAGGAACTACTTAGGGGCCTATGGGTACGTACTTAAGCATTCATGGCTGTCAGTGTTGACAGTATAGGTTTAGGCTGCAGGGTCTTAGGGTTTAAGGTTCCTGCGGTCCTGCACCCCCTTGTCGAGCTCGGGCGCAGTCTCCACCAGGAAGAACTTTGGGACTAACCTGGTGAACTCCGCTTCCAACATCTTGGCGAGGACGACTCTAGAGCCCAAAGTGTGGCGGTGCTCTAGCTGCTGCATCAAGTAGTCGCAGTTCTTCTTGTTGAAGAGTCGTCCTGCTTTCGTGTTCTCCTGAGCCAGTCCGACGTGATGCACAGGGGAAGCTGACTCCCCCAACTCAGCAGTGAAAAGCAGGTTCCCCATATGGGACGCCCCACCTTCATAGCATTGGGTGATCTGGCGGGCGAACAGCTCTTGGGCCTCTTGGGCACACGAAGTCATCCGCATGTTGTGCACCACGATCAGCCCCTCCCCAAAGACCCGCAAAAGCATGGCTGCGTATTCCTGCTCTAGCCAGGTGTTGTCGTTCACAACCAAGATCACATGGTGGGAAATCTTACAGATCATGTCGAACATCATCGACTCGGTTGTCCGCGCGTCGAGAATTGCATCCACATCTCCTCGGTTCTTGCAAAGGAACTTACAGAATACCGTACGTCAACAATTGGAGAGAACAAATAAGGTATACAAAAGAAACTAACCCTCAGAACACCACTCTCAAAGCAAGTTTAAACCGATAGAAAGTCATCTCTTGGCTCAAAGATACGAGTACTACTATTGTTACAATACTGATGATAATCATAATAATAATAATAATAACCGCTACTACTTACTATTATGAACTGATTATGACTATTATTGTTGCTTGTGTTATTGTACCTAGCACGAGCCCAGTCTCGGGACTTGTAAGACACGGTTCCTTGCACCCCAGGGCTGTCCAGCACAAGCATCCGGCGCTCCGGAACCTAGGGTTTAGGGTTTAGGGCTCAGGGGTTTAAGGGAGGGGTTTAGGGTCTCCGGAACCTAGGTCTCTGGAGTCTTTATTGCTGCTTTTTCCAGCTCGTTTCCAGCAGAATTAACGTTTTAGGGTTTGGGGTTGTAGGTGGGTTTTTAGGGCTCAGGTTATGGCTTAAGCTTTGTGTTTAGCACTTGATGGTTTAGGGTTGAGAAGGACCCAGGGGTTCAGTTTGTAGCGTTGTAGTGTCGCGGGTCGTGAGGCTTTGGGTTTTAGGGCATGATGCACAAGGTTGGTCAGGAACTGCAAGCAACGAGCATGCGGATAGTCTTTGGACTTGTGTCCATGTGCAAAAATAAGCTGGCCAAGGTATCAACTGTGAAACAACCTCGAAAGCCAAACCATGGGGCCCTAAACCCTAAACCGGCCAACCCAAAGCAAGGAGCCCAGAGGAAACTCAGCCCTCTGGTCGTGAACAGCTTTCCACTTGGGAGGTTCTTCCCGAAGAGTTTATTCGTCAGCCAGGTCTTACCCTTGTCGAACAGGCCCACCACGGCAACGATGCGGACCCGCTGCTCCTGCATTGCTTCAAACCTGGCAAGACAGCGCAAGTTTACAACGAGAAAACACGTTGTGCAGTTCTAGGGTGCAAACCCTGACTTGTGAATCTCTGCAACCTAACCCTAGAAAGCCTAACCCCTACATCGAAATCCCCACATCCCTGAACCCGAAGAGCTCCAAACCCCGACCCCCGAGACCCTAAAGCTCTTTAGTCGGGCCACTTGGAGGCTGCAAACTGAAGCAGCTTGATTTCTCCCGTTGCCAGGAATTGCGCCAGCGAGTCGAAGGCAAGGACAGCATCGTAGGCCTCATCTGCACCCCTAAACCCTAAAACCCTAAACCCTAAAACCCTAAAACCCTAAAACCCTAAAACCCTAAAACCCTAAAACCCTAAACCCTAAAACTCGAACCAAGGACTTTCTCAGAAGATGCTTAGGGTTCAGTGTTTAGGGATTAAGGTTTAGGGATTAAGGTTTAGGGTTTAGGGTTTAGGGTTTAGGGTTTAGGGTTTAGGGATTAAGGTTTAGGGCTTAGGTGTCCATGAGACAAGGGAGGCTCAAGACATCTCTGAGCATCTCTTTGTCTACCACCTCGCGTTCTTCAGAACCTCTGGCCTTGTAAACCCTAAACCCTAAACCCTATAAACTCTATAAGCCCTATAAACCCTAAAAAAAACTATGTACCCTAAACCCTTAAACTAAACCCCTTAACAAGAAGGAACCTCGATGTGTCTCTTTGATTACTGACGGACTAGGCATCAGCAACTCCTGTTGGGTATGACTCGATATGACTAGGTTGATCAGTTTGATGCAGCCATTTGCATCTGAAGGCTGTTCAGAAAAAAAGGAAAACCTCTAGTCCTTCGGGCTCCTGTACCATTCAGCATGCTTGCTTGCGACATGTGCGCGCGGCGCAAACAGACCCAGCTTCAAACTCAGAAACCCAAACAACTTTCCACTCGGGAGCTAGTCGGGCCATGTCGTACAAGTTTACTCAATTCCTTGTGACTGTAGCTGCAGGACCCCAAACCCTAAACCCTTAAACCCTAAACCTTAAGCCCAACACCCTAGACCCTATTCTAGGACCAGAGCCTTCGTGCAAGGCAAACGACGCATGAGTCCCAAAATCAACAGCCAAAAGTCAGGAAAGATTGATATAGTTTATAGTATGATTTTGCTAAGGAGCCCGAACGAACAGTGGTGGAAATTAGTTATCGTCCGTTCAACAGGTTGGCATCTTGCACAGAGCCCGTTGCAAACCCTGCAAAACTCGTTGCGTGTCGAAGCCCTGTCTACTCTAAACTCCACAGAATCCTGAAATCCAAACTCCAAACAAAGGGGTTTTGTGGCTTCAGGGTTCCGGGTAAATTCTAACCCTCTGGCCCAGACCCTGAACCTTGCCCTATACCCTAAACCCCTATGCCAAAACCCGAAAACCAATACCATAAAGATCTGACAAGATGCCGTCACCTCGCCTTGTCCCCTGGACCGGCGCCTGCTCCCGCGGATTTGGGCGTAGAGTTCTACTCATCAACGTGTAGGAGTAGAAGTAAAAGTAGTAGTAGAAGTGGTAGTAGCAGTAGTATTAGGAGTAGGAGTAGGAGTCGGCTTCGACGTCGTCGTAGTAGTCGTAGAAGTAGCCGGCGTCGTTGTCATCGTAGTAGTTAGTAGTAGTAGCAGTAGTAGTCGTCGTCGTCGTCGTCGTGGTGGTGGTGGTGGTGGTGGTGGTGGTGGTGGTGGTAGTGGTAGTGGTAGTGTAGTAGTAGTAGTAGTAGTAGTAGTAGTAGTAGTAGTAGTAGTAGTAGTAGTAGTAGTAATGGTAGTCGTAGTGGTAGTGGCAGTAGTCGTAGTAGTAGTAGTAGTAGTTGTTGTTGCAGTGG